>SOPF01027307.1:0-94844 GCA_012979155.1 Hypericum perforatum | reverse complement strand
AACTCAAATCAATTTTTTTATTCACCTCTTCTTAATTCTCTAATAGTGGGTAACTTACGAAGGAAGAGAGAGAGGTGGTGATGATTATATATTATTTATGGGGATTTAAAAAAAAAACTAATTGTGTGTCTTTTTATAGAGTAATCAATTAATTAATTGCTTAGGGTGGTGGTGTTTTTCTCGTTCGTTGCAGTTGGGTGGCAGAGGGGAAGAAGGATAGAGAGAGGAGCCGATGATTATTATTACAAAAGCTATATATGTGATACTACTACCTCAGCCTAGACTACTTACTACTCTATTTATACCCACCCGTTTTCCTGGGATTTCTGTTCTCCTTTTTTAGATTTTTTTTTCCCATAATGTCCGATAATATTCTAGCGTCTAATCATGTCGAATTATATTTTGTGATGATTTTCTCGATTGTATTTTTGGATTCTTATTTATTTTGGTCTTAGATTTTTTTTTTAAAGTAAAACTAAGTCAACTAGTTCCTTCTGAAGAACAAGTATCAATTAACCATGGTGCATGTCGTTGCCAAAAAAGGGTAATAATTCAACTTACAATGTAAGTTAATAAATTAACTCGGATAAGTATTATCTAGTAGATATTGTGTATCATGATAGGCAATAAATTAAATCTTTACCGAAAACAGGTAATAATTCAACTTACCATGTAAGATGATAAATTAAATTACGGTAAGAAATTTAATCCAAAAAGTATTATCTAGTAGATATTTTGTATCATGTAAGGTAATATTTTGACTTACTAATACTTGAATAATTTGATAACACAGTACGCCATTTCAATTGATGTATGAAGAATCAAATGCAGTAAATGTTAAGATTTGGCAGAAATAACCCCATTATGATAGAAAATGTGTCCGCATCAAATTTATATCAGTTGAACAACAAAGTTTTTTTGGTAAGTAGTTGAACAATAAATAACGTAATTATGTAATAACTTAACCAAAAAAAATCATTATATTGTGTTTATAGTTGAAACTATCTCAAGTTTCTGCAATTTGTCTATGGAGAATCAGCTTTATTAGGTGCTTCTAATCAATTCCAATTCCCAAATCCAAATTTCTGTATTTTGTTCTTTTATTTGTGGGGCATCGCTTCGTTTTCTCTCTTTCTCTGACTCCCTTTGCGAGTAGTGACTTTATGCCAATAAATGATTACCCTATTGAATATTCCAGTAATAGGCAGCAATTAATAAGAAATATCAATCATCACAAAAAGGCAGTTGGCCCAGAAAATTTAGGAAATGAGGAAATATAAGAAATGCTTAAATTATTTTAACAATTGTACGTTTATTAATCTTTTAGTAAAATCAATTTTTAGTTTTGATAAAGATACATTAACAAAATATAATTATCAATCAAACCAAGACAAATTAAGTTGGCCCACGAGGTTTAAATGTGGCTCCACCACTGGCAGTAGAGAAAATGGCGGCTGTGGCTGCGCAGTCTTCCGGTTGTAGCTGTAGCTCTCCGCTTCATTTTCTTAATTTCTCTTTTTTTCTCTCTCCCAATTTTATTTTGCAATTTTCTGCAGTGTAGTTTCCTAAAAAAAAGTTGTGCAGTGTAATTAAAAATTGAAAAATGTGAAAAAAAATTGAAAACAACAAAAATTTAATACTCTGTGATTTCAAACTTGAGACTTCATAATTTTTAAAAAAATAGTTAACTCTCAATTAAAACATATAAAATCTTTTAAATGGTCCAGGAAGTGTTCCATCGTTATCCTCCCTCGTAAGTGTTTTATTTTTTATATAAATAAAAGTCATATATTTGCCGAAACCATTTTATTCTGAACATCTTTTTATGTTATAAAGGTTGTTTTGAGATAATTCGGAAACAAAAAAAACTCCGAAAAGTGAAAGGAAATGGCTGCATGTTTATGTCAAATTCGTTTTACTCACTTTTATATAACAACAACATTTTTATGTTACCAACGTTTTTTGTAGTTTTCTCTTGCTGGTGAATACGATGCTTCATTCATCCATATGAAAAGAAACCATTTTTTCAGTAAGAGGAAAAGTAATGAAGATATATGCAAAATTCAGCTCAATATTATAAATTTCAGAATTTAAACTTTGATAAGATATATTTATTAGTGTAAATTTATTTTTCATTAAAAAAAATAAAAATGGAGATGATAAATTTGTAGGCAAAGGAAAATTTGTCAAGCTATGAACAAACAGCCTTAAATTCCCGTTTAACAAAGCAAACATCTCTGGGAAGCTTCCTTACAATCATCCACAAGAAGCAAGATGTCACTCCGATCAGATTAGCTTCGACGATAAGCCGAAATCAATTGTTGGCAATCCGATATATAATAATCTTTGGGAAATTAAACGAGATAGCAAGATCAAAACCAAGTTTGATGTCGTGAACTTCCATAATAACAGCAACAAAGCCAACCAAGGAGTCCCGAACAATAGCACAAACTTGACGCATAAGTGAAACCCTAGAGGTTTTTTTAAATTGACATACTATCTCTTGTGTTTTTTAATATGTAAATTTTGTTAAAGAAAATGTTTACACAAAGAGATCCTGATAAATGTACGAGGTTGCAACATTACATCTCTTGTAATTAATTCGCGAGTTTCGGCATGTGCACGTCAGGAAAATGCATGCTGTTGTGGATTTCACTTTTTTTTTCTTTTAAAAAAAATGGTGTGGTAGGGTGAAATGCTTGAATTTCCCACCTAATTAATTTGTTGAAGATTTCTGGAATAATGAAAAACTCTTCAAATTGCACCGTGCTCTGAGCAATACATAGGAGAATTGAATCTAATTTAAATTTAAGACGAAAGAAATTTAATTTTTTTTGTATTTAAATTGAAATAATTTATATCAGTATATATTCACTTACACATTAACGTTGCAATAACTTGAAGTACCTTTAAAACTCAATATATAAATATTATAAAAAACAGATTACCGAAAGTTTAAAAGAATCCTAAAGTACCATGGCGTATACTTGTCTCTTACATACAATATTTCAAGATATGTAAAAGAAATTCCTGTGATAAAGAACAGCTGAACATGTAAAAAATAAATAGGTGTAGAAAGTTGTGAAAGGGAAAGTCCACATCTTTTTTCTGAGGAAAAAAAAATCAGGAACATGGTAATGGAAAAGGTCACATTTCAACAATGAAATGGGAATTTATATATGGAAAAAGGATCAAATGATTGAGGTCTAGCTTTGAAGAAATTAAGAGGGCTCAAGTCACTCACCACCAAAAGAGTTTATGATCCATATTTTATTTATTCAAGTCACTTTTATTTGTGTAATGGACAAGGGTCAGCTAATGTTGAACTCTGTTGCTTAAACTCGCTTTAGAAATTGGAATTAGACAACAAAAGGCTAAATTTTGTAAGGTCGTCCTTTAATTTTTATAAAGAGGGATCCACACGAATTTGAGAGGTCAGCAAGTCAAGACAAGTCAACATGGTGAAACACTATAAGAAAATATAAATATGAGAATACTTACGAAAAAATTATAAGTGTAGTATGGAATGTAATTATTGTAATATGAATGATAAACTTAATTATATTCCTTGATAAGTTGATTTGTAAATGTAATAGTTTCGGTGTATATATATATAATAATAATAATTGTTTAGAAATCACTAATGATAATGATAATTACTAGTTCATACGAAATAATGAGAATTACAAATTACATACTATTAATGAATGGAAAACCAAAGTTCAAAGTATTTTGCAATATTAATTGTGGATCTTTATTCAATGAAATAGTTAAACAATTCAAATAAATCTTTGTATGTAACCAATGATTGGTGGTCAAATTAGCAAACACTATTTCCTAAAAAAATACTCCATACTTAAATACCAAAAGTATACACATGCTATTAAAAAATCGAAAATATACTTCTACTAGTCCTTATACGAGATTCTTGCTCTTGAATAATTAATCCACCAACATTTTCCCCATCATGTTATTCTCTGTCTATGGTTGTCGAAGGGTCCATAGAAACTTTGGAATCGAGAAATTGACCAGCCCAAATTAAAAATGGTCTTTAGGAGATTACCAACCGTCTTATGTCTCCTCTAGATATGGGTTCAGAATCTTACTCATGTCCAAGAGTTAATTTGATTGTTAGATTTAATTAAAGCTAATTCGATCGGATCAAGCCAAACGAGATGTGATCACGAAAGCAGTAACGGGGCTCGATACAATTAAGCATGAACGTATTTATTTAAACACAGATTCCTCGCGGAACTTTTGGCTTTTGTTCCTTGATTAAGCTTTAACCAGATCATTACCAATAGTTTATATCCGTAATGGAAGATTACCCGCAAGTCAAGACTATTAATGAGATACTAAAACACCAACCAAGTGGTCCTGCCCATCTCCTCGGTCTTATTACGACTAAATTCAGAATCGAACACGTTTCTTTGTCGAAAAGTGGCATATTATATTCGCGGTCGAGAACTGGCAGAAGATAGGTCATCGACACGTCTTCATGCTGGAGTTAGCATGTTTCACCTAAACGATAAAACAATTACGCGCAAAGCAGGGAAACAGTTGAGAGACAAATGTCTCGGAAATGATCTTCCAAGAGGATCATGTGTCCCTTATTGCCTGGTGTTATGAAGGTTATGTAGGATCTGTACGGAGGATTCTATTTTTAATTATCCGGATCCTAAACTAAGTAATCAATAAATGGTCACAAAGCACAACCAAACATTGTTGGGTCAAGAAGAGACACCGAGTCTTCTGGCTAGGATATGTCTCTTCTTGTGTGCATACATTTATACGAGCTCGTCACATGCAGAAACTACATAGCTGGCTGGAACGTGAATCGTCTAATTTTGATTAGTTTTATAACTCGAAGCCTAAAAAAATTTACTTATTTTTCCAACTTAAAAGATATATAATGGTGATGGTGAAGTATATATTAGCAACTGCACGTATACCAATTAGGTGTCATATAATATATATCGCTAAAGTGATGGTGGTGTATATTGCGCTAATTTAGGTATCCACTGACAATATTAATGTTTTCAAAATATTAAATATCAGGAAACATCAGCGACGTGGAAATGGCTGCAACGTTTGTAATGCTTGAGTTTTATTAGTCGAGGGACATGGAAGTGGCAAAGCAAATTGCGATATTTTCACTCCAAGAATAAATAATACAATATAGTACGTCGCACCCGGCATATATAGTGGATATAGCTGGTGTGGCTCGAGGATGAAAAGTGTCCATTAAACTTTTCACCCTCACATTACTTCTGTTTCATTTGGTTCCGCGTTTATATAAAAACAAAAGGTAATCCATGACTCGGGCAGGCTCCACCTCAAAGGATCTTTAAGCATCGAGACCTTCAACAAATTGACCATAGTCTAATTTGATGGTTTATTATAAGCAAGAGCAAAAGGCATCAAAGAAGATCCTTTGGTTGCATTCTCGTTGCATTTATCAAGTAAGTGACATAACACAGACCAAGCCAGCTAATGCTACTAATTAATGACCCTTTATAATATATACTATACTATAGTAAATGATTATATTTCCAAACATGTCGCTCCATGTTCGTTCGATCGATCAGACAGACTTTGCATGATTATTGATATCGACCCCTTCTTACATAAATACTCGAGCTTATTGTATGATCGCCAAATTGGCGACCATATCTTGTATAATAGATACTAAGTGCCAAAGTGCCATCTCAAATTAGTATCAGTGTTTTAGATTACCAAATTCTACATACAAGTGTTTTACCTTTTTTAATAAGTATAAAAAATTTATCAATCTATTTTAGTTAGATGTGAAATTTTTTAACATAATATCTAAATAAGGTTTATCCACATTCTACACAAACTTGTTTATCTAATAATCTCAACTAGTGATAAAAAAAATATAAACTTTAAAAGTAATGTATTGATGAAAGAATTGCTATGTTTTCTGACGATGATCGACTGTAAATTTAATCATCGATCACTTACAGCCTACGAGGCTGGATGAGGAGACATGAAATAGAGACTATGGTTTTAATATGTAACGGTGATGCACAGTAAACATTTATACTAAATTGCAGACGTAAATAGGTTAACTCCAAATCCATGTAGTGAGGAGGGATTCATGTTCGAGGAGCTGTCACTTCATATAAAGATTGCCAGATTTGTTTGAAACTTTATTTGGCCTTGAGCGGCCATTTGTATAAGAGAGAGACACTAAGGTGCATTGCATTATTATATCATGTCTCCTGACCTTGGCTAGGGCAAATCCCAAAGATTAAGCCACCATGTCTCATGACCCATCCCCCTCTTTCTATCTCCCTTCAGATAATTCATTATTATATCATATACATACACGAGACACATACTATTCGTATGCAATACTGATGTTGAAAAAAACAAAATTTGTCCAAGTGATAAGATAGTCAAAACCACTTTCGAATTTTTTTCTTCCAAACATGAGAAATTTGATTCTTAATATGAGAAATTTGAAATATTGATGTTGAAATGACAACACATAAACCATCACAATTTTGGATGCCATGCATATGCATTGCATTTTCTCATCTTTTATTTTTTAGAATAGATTTTTTTAGGTAAATGGATAATATATTTCTCAATGTCACACTTAAGGACCTGGCTGGTTAATAAGCATACATGTAAAACAGTCCAAATGACTGCAATTTGTTATTTTGAAGAAGAGAATTGCATCTTATTATATTAGCTTTATCAGTATCGGCTACTGCAACCGACAAACTTCGCATTAATTAACAAGAAAATTATATTCAATTTACTTAAAAGTTTCAGGTTGAAATTATTAGAAATTCTCAATATATATTGTTTTTAAAAAATACATACAAAGATAGAAAAATAAAACAAAAAAAAGCGAGGTAGGAGCTGGTAACAGATCAATTGTCAGGGAAAGAAATCAAAATCGCAGACGACAAAGAATTCCATCTTTGGACGTGACCGCTCTTACCGTGATAGCTAACTATAGCCTTCTTTTAATGTTTTTGTGATACTCATTAAAATATGTTAAAGAAAAATATATGTAATTTGATTTATCATATTTGTATTAATAAAGTACACTTTTTTAACAAATTTGAAATTTCTAAAGCTCTCAAAGGAAATATAAAATTAAGGGCACCTTTAATTCTTAATAATCGGTGTACAATAGACGGTGTATTTATGAACACTATTTACGTCACAGATTATGTACACACAATTAATTTAGTTCATTAGATTATAGGATGAAATAGATAATAATTCGACAACTTAAATCAATTATGTACTTCCACTTCTTCGGTGTAGAAATGCAACATGATAGTGAGCTCTGTAAACGATGTCGGTTGTTATTTCTTTTCAGTGTACTCGAAAAACGACAGATAACTGGACAACTCGGCGGAATTGACTTCTTTTACCATTCTCGGCTCTGACGATGAGCCTCTCTCTTTCCCTTGGCATCAAGTCCCAATGTGGACCCCTGTAAAATCTAGAACATGGATAATCTTCGCAATTGTATTTATATATAATTTTTTTCAATCAAATACACACATATTTAAATCGAATCGTATATAATTTTTGGGAGAACTGTAAAAACAATTCTATATATATTATTGACCGATTTTCTCGTGGAAGGAAGCAGGATGGGCGGCACGTAGTACGTACTAGATCGTCTACTTGTCATTAGCTGGATATGTACGATAATACTACTTACCCCCTCAACCCCAGATGTCAATCAAGTACAGAGAGATAAACAGTGCATAGGTTGTCCCTGGTCGGACAGAAACGACAGACAACAACAGCAACTTGGTGCGATCATCGAGACCCTGGGAAAAGTGGGGTTCCGGTCCCGGATAAGAACACGCATGTAAATTCGTTACGACCCACTTGCCGGTCCCAAATATCGAAATATTTGCCAAATGTCCTTGAGCACTCACAATGAGGTTAGAACTTGGAATAACTATGTCGACTGTTTTCGATTGACATGAATCCCCAAGTACATAAATCATTCAGTAGAATATTATTAAATATCATTTGTTAGAAACTATTAGATCACCTATTTTTAGCAATTCTAGCGTTGAAACTTAGGGGTGCAACATAAGAAATTATTGGGAGGTCAACTGTAATAGTACTATCCTCGTTCTAACGCATTTAATAGATAAAAAAGTGCTGCTAACAAAAAGTAAGATTTGAAGGCCCAACAGGCTCCAGACCAAGGGCAAGCCCAAGATGAATATATTTATCACATTACCATAAAGTCAATCACCAACGGCATTCGGCTTCACCAAGTGCTTTCCCGAAAAACTTTGCAAGTTTATAACAAGAGGAAAGAGTCACGAGAAAAGGTCGATAAAATTTGGTCTCGGGTAAAGGGGTAAGATAGAAATATAGGATAAAACCAGGAACTTGAACCAATATCGACATTATGAGAGAAGAAATTTGAATCCAGCGTGCAACATCAAAATTGGTTTTCCATTTCCAAAGACCACGTACAGAATTAAGAACAGTAACTATGTGAGATACAATTTGACAGAAGCTTAAGCCACCAAGCAATGAATTTTTTGTTGACAGATAAAATAAAGGGGAAGGGAAGAAAACAAACGAGACTATTCTGCAATGCAACCTCACCCGGATAATCTTCGGTTCAGACAAATTACAGGAAAACGGCTTAGTTTAGCTCACTTTTGGGATACCTTGAGACAGTAACATCCTGAAACTGAATCGTTAGGTACGAGCTCGGCTGCTTTCTGCATTTCTTATCGGAGAGAAATACGGATGGGCCTGCAATGCATCAGATAAATTTGTTACCGGAAGAATTAAGATGCAGTTATTATGGCAGATACAATGAAAAACGAAAAAAGAACCTTGCACGAAGATAATGGCCTGGCAGGGGGGTCAGAAAGTCCAACTACATAATTCATGGTGCCAATATGTTGAAAATGACTATGAACTGAATTTTTGTCTATAAATATGGGGAGATGCCTTTGAACTATTTAAACTAAATTTTACCATGGCTTCTTTAGCTGTTAGCCTTTCTTGGTGGTCATAACGCAGCAAGTTGTCTAGGAAGTCGACGGCCTTCAGATGAGAAGGAAAAAAACATGTCAGAACAACAGCTAGATAGAATGCAGCAAGAGTACTGCAAGCAATTTCATACATCTGGAACTGCTATATGTTGATTATCAGCATTGATGAACTTTGTCCATGGCTTTCTGCTATGCCTGTTTCAAAGAGGAAATCGCATAGGTCAAAAATGAAATTATGGATTAATAAATATTTGAGCATAAAAGTTCGAGTGTGTAGATAAACAGACCTTCCTACTAGGGCCGCAAGATGTGGATCCAACTCAATCCGGTACTTGCTCAGATATGCATTTAATTCATCTGTTCCAAGTACCTGTCATGAAATTCGGAATGCTGGTTATTCTTCTTATTGATTCCATTACAAATAATGAAGCAAATGAGATCAACATATGAAATCCATCAATTAACTGTGACTTTGTTCCTGGTGAAATTACTCACAGCCTGACAGGTTAATTTAGCCAAACAAATGTTCTTCCAAACCAATGATATAATCAGTAAAATAGCATGAAACAAAGACAGGAACAAACTTCCACACTAAGTGTGTAATCATACTGTAAGTGATAAAGAACGCAAGCCAATGCAAATTGCACATTTGTTAAAAAATTTCACCATATTTTTTGACATACCCTGGCTATTTTCACCAATTGGTCATAGTTATCATGGCCATAGAAGAATGGCTCCTTGCGAAATATCTGCACCAGAATAAGGTTCAGATCAAGTCTCAATGAAGTATCACAACAGTAGCTGCACTGATGGTTCGCCAAAGGAAAGATGGAACTATAAACATATAGTAGCAGGTTCGGACCATGAGAATGATGAAGCAAGGTACCTGATGTAGAGAAAATACAGGGGATATAAATAACACTACTAACCATCCCAGCAAACATACAGCCAAGACTCCACAAGTCCAACGAATAGTCGTAGTCTTGCAAATCCACAAGAAGCTCAGGGCCTTTAAAGTATCTGCCGAAGCAAATGACAAACGGAAACCGAAAGTTCATTTTGTACGCTCAAAAACAGCGGTTGACACAAACATGGAATAATGCATAAACAAATATGAACATGTTTATCCCTTACTACTTGCAGCAACAACTAATAATCCCATAATCCCATGTATTTATACTAAGCATTCAAATAATGACTCAAAAATAGATAAATGTCAGAAATGTGCCGAGGATAAAAAAAGGCAAAATCTGGAACAATGAAATCTTCTCAAAAGACACCTGACCTTGAAGCAACACGAACATTGTACTCTTTTCCAGGATGATAAAATTCTGCAAGGCCCCAATCTATCAAACGAAGCTTCCTCTGTTCGTGGTCAATCATTACATTATGAGGTTTCACATCTCGATGCATGATGCCTTGCGAATGGCAATAATCCAAAGCCTGAACAGAAAGAAAAACAAAGCTGAGACAGAGGGCATTCACCAAGAAGAAGAAAAAGACTCTACAGAGAAAGTGAGCTAGTAAAGCAAGCCACGTGAGATTACAGACACTACAGAGAAAAAGACTCCACGATCGTATCATTATTGAAAATTTTGACAAGTTTACGGAAAGAGTTTGAAAACCTACCCCAGGTTCTATAATCTACAAAGTATAATATGAACTAGAATCTACTGATTATAATATGAACTAAAATCTGATATACCAAGAGAGAATACTGTTAGGCAGCGGCACCTGAGCTGTTACATTGCCTCCAATTCTCTCTAACAGAAACAGATCAACACTATATAAGCTAATAGTAATGGCATCATAAATTTCAGAAGCAAAGGAAAACAGCTTTTTTAACTCAAAAAGAAAAAAAATCTGCTTACCTTCAGAAGTTCATAAATGTAGTATCTGATGTCGAAGTCGGAAAGTGTTGGGTAAAGCACTTTAAAATCGGTATTATTCACACACTCAAATATGAGACTTGGGGTCTTTGATTGCTGATCTCTAACGATGTCAAGCAACTTCACAATATTAGGTCCTCCACATAGATTCTGCAGTATTTTAATCTCCCTCTTAATCTGCATGAAGGAGAACGCACACAGTAAGCATAATGGAAGGTTGTAAACAATTCCACGAGGAGATGAAACATCTGGGTACATAGGCTACTATATCAGAGTAAAAGTGCCATAATCAAATCGGTGGGATAATAGTTAAACCAAAATGCAAAGGAGGCCTGAATTGGACAATTAACAGAACCAGTAAAAAACTTGCAGCCCAAAGTGAGTATGGACCAAGATAAAAAGTCTTTCCAGTTCCATGAGGAGGAACACAAAACTTGAACAATCAACGATCATCAGAAGTGAACGTCAGATTTCAGCATGTATCTTCCCTTGACAAAAGTGAGGAGCAACCAAGCTTAGATTCCCGCACAACATGCGTGTTATAATTGAAGCTAGAACTCCAAGCAATTGGGTGATGCTAGTTGGTCTAATAAAACGACTTCAACTAAAACTATGCCTGAAAACCAAAATACAAAGGACAACACAAAAATGTACAGACAAAACAATTGTGAATCTTTCCTGTCCATGCATCAGAAAGCATACAGTTTTTCAGAAAGCATACTTCCGACACTACTCATCAATGCCGACATCAAATCTGCTTGGAATATATCGTCATAATGGCGTAGCCACGATTACCTTCTTCTTCTTAACGGGTTTCAAAATCTTGATGACACATTTCTCATTATCTGTGCAGTGGACACCCTCAAAGACCTCACTGTACTTCCCTCTCCCGACCTTCCTCACCACCTCGTAATCATCCTGCTCCCTGTCAAAATCCACCACTTTACAAAAACACTCCGGCATTGCGAATCCAACCCCTAAATCAATCCGAGCCAATTCAAGAGAAATTAAAAAAAACGGATCCAACTCTAATATTAGAGAAAAAAACTTTTATTCTATCTCAGCAATTCTAACAAATTCGAGGACTCGAAAACAACTGAATTACCCAAACCTAAACGTCGAAAACGAAAACTTAAATTCCACGAAAAGGAACGAAACAAGGAAAAACGCAAATTACCCCCACTGGACGGTGAGGGAATCGTAGTCCCAGTACTCCTTGGGCCGGACGACGTTGATATCGAGATAAACCCTAGCCTTGGACGGTGCGCCGGGCCGCCTTAACGACTTCCCGATCTTCTGAGCCATCGCGTCCTTCGCCAACGGCCTCAGACTCTCCTTCTCCTCCTTCGACGGGGGAGGGGGCGGTAGCTTCCGGTTGTGCTGGTGGTGTCGCTTGCGGTGGGGAGAGGCGGTGGAGGAGGAGAGGAGGCGGAGGAAGGGGCAAATAGGTCTTTTCGCGGGGGTGGGGTCGCAGAGGTTGGTCAAGTTTTTCAGCTGCTGCTTGAGAAAGGGAAAAGGCCTAATGGCCATCAAAAGTGGTTTAACCGTTTAACCCGCGCGCTATTGCTCTACCCTTTTCCATTTCGCCTCCGCCGCCAAATTTTTTGGTCCATTTTGCCCTTTTTTCTTGTTTTACATGTTTTTTTATTGGAGGGGTTTACCTGTCCTTTTCCTTTGGGGCGGGCGAACGATGTCGTTTCGTGCTGGGGCGGATTTTATTTTAGGGGGAAAAGAACCGAAATGGAGCTGTCGTTATTTGGAAAAAAAGAACGAAAGTAGGTGCGGGAGGCAGGTGGAAAATATTCGGATAAGGCTGTTGACCAATTGGGAACTGAGGAATAAAGTTTCGGAGAATTTTGTTTAGTATATGTTTTAAATGGACAGTGAATTGAACATAAATTTATTCAAGTTATTTTTCTTGAGACGTAAAAGATGCATTATTACTCCTTAAAATATAGTAAACCAAAGCTACTATTAGCTCAAGTAGCTAACCCACTACATATAATACAATGTCGAGTATCTCCACATTACCCTCCGAACAATCTTACCATCACCAGACAGATCACCCAGACCAACCTCCCATGTACAAAATTAACTCGTTATTTAAATATACGTCAAAGTTGAAATTTAGATTTACGAAATTTTAATTTTTATATTTTCCAGATTTGATGATGAAGAAGGTCAGAATTAGATTAGAAGATTCAACATCTCGAATTTTCTTTATTATACCAAGACTAAATTACGTTTTTCTATATTAGATACTACTTAAAAATTTTGTATGAGGTTATATTTAGTTTTTTCTATGTGATTGCAGCTTAGACATGGAAAAAAAGACGTCTACAAATAAAATACCAAGCATTGTTTTTTAGTTTCATACTTTTATCTTAGTTTCTATTAGTTTTTTATGTAGGCGTTATCGTTTATATTTCTTTGTTTCGATTCTCTACTATATTTTTATTAAAGTTCTTGTTCTTCTATCAATTCTTTCTCCTCTTCCAATTTTAATCTTGTTCTTCTTTTTTCTTTCCTCATATTTCATATTTTTTTCCTTTCGTCCAATCGCTCTTGAAACAACCATTCTAATTTGTTTTGACATCTCTAACATATTTTTGGCGCGACTGGTGGGAATAAAGAGAGCGTATGAGAAGAGTGATTGGTGTGCCTATAACCACAAACTTACTTTACGATTTCAAGTCCTTCATAAAAAGGACAAAACTGGTCAAAAGGTGTGCTAAAAATGATGCTCAACTAGGTTTCTAAGAATACTCAGAAAATACGATAAAATCTTGATCTTTGATCTAACAAGATACCAGAAAGCTACAAGAATAAAGAATAACCTTAATTTTTCATTAATCAATCAATAACTAGGTCTTATTTATGAAAAAAATAAAAGAAACATAATATATATAATTATTCTATAATTAAAATTTTCAGAATAATCAAAATACTAAAGATAATTACTAATTTAAAATTATTCCTTATCTCAATTAAGGAGTTTGAGAAGGGAATTCATTAAGTTGCTTGTCAATATAGAGATATACTTTGATATTCATAAGTTTACGGAGTTTGAGAAAATAGAATTTGTCGAACAACGGATGTGAGTTGATCTTAAGAATTAGTAGTGTCATATAAATCTTTGACAAAAATAATATGACAAGCAGAAAATATCTCAATCACATAAAATGAAAGAGAAGATGATATATATTGCTTTCCCGACATCTTACAAAGTATTGAATACTATTGACAATAAGCATAATCATTTTTGGGAATAATATAATCATCAAATGATCGAGGAGTTGCATAAGCGATAAGTTACTTTGGTTGATCTGAAGAATGAGATGGCTGAGATCTCGAGGACTCAAGAGATTGCACCACCTAAAGAAGTTTAAGAGGCTTTGAAAGAACTTATTGAATATTTTGGTGAACTAATTTATGACTCCTACACTACCGAGGAAGAAAAAGTTGGTGAATTACTATTAACTTGTTTGGTAAGTCAATGTACGACTCATACTCTAACATAGAGGACAAGGTTTATGCAGTTATTGGTGGTTCTAGTTTTGAAGACTCTACTAGAGATGCTAAGCTAATAAATACATCTTATCTTAGGTACCTAAGGATTATAAGTTCGAGAAAGTTGAGCACATTGACTTTCTTGGCATAAAAAAATTTAACTATGTTGCGCTTTCTCCATTGTTGAACTTATGGAATGGGCTGAAAGAGGTAGAATAAACTTCTGGAAAAATTGAGTTTATGGCCTTTCATCTAGAGAATATTCATAATTGCCTAGGTTTTAAGTATTTGTTTTGTTAGAGTGGAAGATATCATTTATCACCACATCGCTCGAAGAATGCATGTAGAAAGCTGTCAAGCTGGCCAATGATTTCAAATTCGAGGATGAATTTCTCCAATTGGATGAGAATGATAGAGATAAAGAATGATATTAAATTAGTAATTATCTTTACTATTTTGATTACTTGTTAAGAGTTTTAAATATAACAGAATTATATGTATTATATTTCTTTTTTATTTTTATAAATAGGACAAATAGTTTATTGTTTTAGTTGATTTCTTAATTATTGAAAATTAGTATTTTTTTTTCTTGAATTTGTGTTGTTTCTAATATTCATAAAATTAACTAATTTATGTATTAAGAATGACATATTTGAATTATGTTTGACAAATAAAAGTTGCTAGTCGAGAGTTATAAGAGAAAGCCACTAAAATAGTTTTAAGGAAACTTAGTTATAATTATTATTCTAGTTGTGAACTTGATGATGATATTGAGACTTTCATTAAAAAAAATTGTCAAGAAATTTGATTATAGTTTTTGGTTTTTTATTATAGATCTCAAAAATTTATGTGGATCAAAAAAATTCTCAAATCGGATATTCCACCACCAAGATATTGCGCTTCAAATTTTTTTACATAATTTTATTAATTTGAATTTTTGAATTTTTTAAATTTGAAAAAATACAAAAAAAGCCATGAAAAATAACCGTCTTTTATTAATTTTTATAAAAATATTTGAATTTTTTGAAAAATACAAAAAAAACAAGAGACCAGAAAAAAAACTCTCATGATCAAAACCATGTTCTTTTTTCAAATTAATGCTACTATTCATCAAAAATTACCAAAAAAATTTAAAATTTTCAAAATAGTGTCGCAATTGTCTAGTCCGGCCAAATTTTTTTGATAATTGTTATTGAACAGTAACACCAATTGAAAAGAAAAAAACCTTAAGTTTTTTTGGTGAAATTTGAAAGAAAAAAATGTGTCAAGCTTTCAATGAAAGTAGTCTCTACAATTATTATTAATGAAGTGATACTGAACGTTTACCCCTTAAAAATAAAATAACACAAACTTAACATAGTTGTCAAATTATAATACAAGAACTGATATAACAATAAGTCAAAACCAATTTTGTAGAAGAGTGATTTCAACTTGCAACACTATTGTATTTCTAAAAAAATGCAAAATTATTCTCTGTTAAGTGTTAACCCGCTTATCCGAAAAAAATCAACCATTTGGCGGTTACACGGGAGATCCATTTGATAAAATCAACTAAGGATCTCTTTGGTACGACTGATGAAATTTAGCTGTCAGCTGTTGGCTGTCAGCTGATCAGCTGTCGGCTGATAGTATTCAGCTGATATTCGATTTTTGCAAAAGTGTTTGGTAAATTAGCATTGGCTGTTGCTGTTGAGTTGTAAAATTACTTATAAGGGTAGTTGACTAAAAAACATCATTCTTTAATATATAACAAAATGTCTCTCTTAATTTAATATTTTATATAGTATATATTATTTATCTCTATGTTTTCGCTAATTAAAAAAGTATTTTTCTTAATTTAATATTTAATAAAGTACATATTATTATCTATATGTTTCTGTCAATTAAAGAAATATCTCTCTTAATTTAATATTTAATATATCATATATTATTTATCCATATGTTTTTGCCAATTAAAAAAATGCTCATCTTAATTTAAAATTTAAGATAGTAGATATTATTAAAAATTCTCTTAATTAGGCTTATCTGAATCGAGGGTATGTTCGTAATTCAATCTTCTAACAGCCATCCATTAAATGCATCAGCCATAAATTGTAGCTGTTGGATAAATAGCTCTTGGGAGCCATCAGCTAACCTTTTTTTCTTTTGTCAAATACTTTAAAATCAGCTGATAGATTTCTAACAGCCAACCTCTACTCTCCAACAGTCAAACCAAACACCTACTAACTACTCGTGGATCTCGGAGTAGCGGTTGCTTGAACTCAATCCAAGGTATTCTACCCTCCATGTTTCATGATCGCTATTGAGAATTTTCGATCTCTTTGATGCTTGCGGTGTTGTGGTTTTCGACATGGAAGCTTGAGAGAAGGACTTCGTGGGCTTGGTATCTACTCTTTTTTTTGGTTTTGAGAGTTAGATGATATTTATTTTGTAGTTTCTACTTTGATAAGTTTTCATTTTGTTATCAAGTGTTGTAACTATTGTGGTATAACATTCTTGGGTTTTTCTATGGAGGAATGATAAATTTTTACTTAAAAAATTGATCCTTCTTTGTTATTGCAAAGTACGTTGAATTTACACGTTTAAATTATGCGGATTGTTATTATTTTCTATCCCAAATGTATTCCGATCTTCCTCGAACAGACGTAAAGATTGTGTAGGCCACTTTCTTTTTGTAAATATAGAGTCAAATTTGGGTTCTAAAATTCCAAGCAATTGTCGCTTTCGGCGACCCTCTCGGTTGTTCCTCCCATCAACTATCTCAACCACGTAGGCCTGTTAGTCATTGAATGTGGAAACGATAAATAAATACTCAAAAGAAAAAAAACAACAGCATCTTTAAAAAGGTGGATAAGCAAGTCGAGGAAAATCTACACGTGCACAGAGCTGTCGGTGCGTTGTATCCCGTACTCTTTTTGAGAATTTATCGGGTTAACTCATATAGCCAAAAAAAAATATAGGTAATATTGAGAACGGATAGTGTACACACAGTTTTGTCGTGTTTATGTGTGCACGCGATTCGGATCGTCAGATCACGTGCACGCGACTCGGATCGTCAGATTGCGTGCACAAGTAATTTTGATCTTAGATTCACCAAAAAAATTTGGATCTTTAATTTAGGAGATATCAGATCTATTTTGTAAACGAGATTTGCCGGTTACAAATCGCGTAACACACAAGAACACAAAATCCACGTGTGTATGTCAACTTTTTCGAGTAATAGTTGTATGCATACGACTGGTGTTCCCCATAAGATTACCTTTTTCCAAAATTGATAGACACTTCAAACTTGGTTAACTTATCAAATTCATTCCTAATTTTCCAAGACAACCAAATCAAAGGAAGACGTAACAACTTGTAAGTAATATATCATTTTGACCAAAAAATTTACATGGCGACGTAATTTCCAATCTTTTGGTAAGTCTTCTCGGTCGTAATGAATACTACTCTATCAAGATTACAACAAATCATACATATTTTTTAATAGACATTAATTCAAAAAAAAAATCTTGATTTAGAAATTAACAAATTTCAAAGCCATTGAAATTCTCAAATTTATGTTTAATTGTTAAAATTAAACATTCATAAAAAAACGTGTATGTATACGACTCTTTAGTTCTAAACTCAATGCATACGTTTAGTTGATAAATCTACACATGCACATAGAGCTACCTGTCAGTGCACTGTATCGCGTAAATTCTTTTTGAGAATTTATCGGGTTAACTCATATGGTAATATTGAGAATGGATATTGTATCTACGGTTCTGTCGTGTGTGTACGTGTGCACATGATTCGGATCGTCGAATCGTGTGTACAATTGATATGGATCATAAATTTATGGAAAATTTTGAATCGTTAATCTAGGAGATCTAAATTGTCAGAAGTCATATCTATTTTGTAAGAAAAAATTGACTATTGCAATTGCACACACATAAATTTTGGATCATTAATCTAGGAGATCTAAACTGTCAGAAGTCATATCTATTTTGTAAGCAAACTTTGACTATTGCATAAACACAAAATTGATGTGTGTAGATCAACTTTTTCGGGTAATAGTAGTATACATACGTCTGATGATCCCCATAAGATTACCATTTTTCCAAAAATGATACACTTCAAACTTGGTTAACTTATCAAATTCGTTCCTAATTGTCCAAAGACAACCAAATCAAAGGAAGACGTAACAACTTGTAAGTAATAAATCATTTTCACCAAAAAAATTACCGGCGACGTAATTTCCAATCTTTTGGTAAGTCATCTCGGTCGTTATAAACACTATTCTATCAACGCATAATAAAGAGGATGACAACAAATTATAAATATTTTTTTCATGGGCATTAATTAAATATAAAAAAATCTTGATTGAAAAATTAACAAATCTCAAAGCCATTGAAATTCTCAAATTTATGTTTAATTGTTAAAATTAAACATTCATAAAAAAAACGTGTATGAATACGACTCTTTAGTTTTTAAATTAATGCATTCGTTTAGTTGATAAATCTACGTCAGATTCGATTTTCCATCACTGATAAAATAAGGAGTAGAAAGAATAGCAAATTACGAGATCGATCTATTTGTGTACAGTATTTTAATCTCAAAATCAATTAATTATTTTTTCAACTATAAATTAGAAAAAAATCAAACACACTATTAATATGCTCAAAATGTTTTTACAAATATTGTAAACTTAGAGATGGACAATTAAAAATCCACAAAATTTGATTAAATCTAATTAAGAAAAGTATAATTTTAGTACTTGTGATTTCACCGTTTTTGACATATGATCTTATCGTTAAAAAACAACAAACGAGTCCTGATGTTAACATCGACATTTCACTTTTAGGCTCGAGTGACTTCCGGAATCTAAATTTATTCCGAACCTAATATTTTTACATTTTATTTAGTATATTTCAAAAATAAAATGCCGATACTAACGTCAGGACCCGTTTAGTTGTCGCGTACTCCTCCTCGCTCCTCACTTACGGGAATATTGTCGACGACAGGCCCGGCCCCAACAATAAAGAAAGAAAACGACCACCCCCCGGGCGGCCCACTACTGGGAGCGGGAAACTTCGAATTATAGTTAAAATATAAGCACCGTAAAAAAAAATATACACAGATTTATATAAACAAATAATATCCACCGGTTCCAACTTCCAACGAGAAACAACAGAAAAAAAGGAAATCCACCCCAGAGCCGCCTCTCTAATTAAAAGCGACCAACAGCCTAAATAGGGTTTCGTGGGTGAGAATGGAGGAGGTTAGGTCAACCGCCGCCTGGGTCGCTTCCCGTTCCGTCCACGTCACCGTTGACTCTTCAGGTTTCCCACACTCTCTTCTCCTCCGTTTCATCCCATTGCCTTGTTATATTTTTTTTATCTCCGTTATTTTGTTTAATTCAGTTTTGGTAATGATGAATTAATTTTAGCGGTGGAAGAAGTGGTTGGGAAGATAGGGGAGAAGATACCTAGGATAGAATGGAACTTCGAAGGGATTCACTATTTCGACGGCGGAGATTTGACCGTACAGTATCTTCTGGTCCTGGACGCTCTCAACTTCTGCTTCTGGCCCGGTGGGTCCCACACCCCCACTCCCTTTCTTTGTTTTTTTTGGTTTCTTTCTCTCTGTTCGTTTGTCTTTTCGTGGAAAGAAGCTTTTGCTTACAATTTTGTCCTTAATCGAAATCGCAGACGAGGAATTGAATTACGATAATTTGGCCGCGGGGCTCAAGGAAGCTCTCAAGAAGGACCAATCCGCTTTCGATGCTGATCGCTTGCAGACTTACTCTGGTAAACTCGTTGATATTAGCTACCGGATGTTATGTTCTTTCTTTTTTTTCCGCGAATTGGTTGCCTCTTTGTGTGGTTCTTTTATATCTGCGGTTCTCCGTGACAATGTAGCTAGATAATGTTGTAGATCCTCGTGTGGTTTAGTCCAACTTGATGCTTGCATCATTTGTTTCCGAGGAACGTTGGAATCGGGAGTCTTGTGCTTCTGCCCTTGGTGATGAAAATTGTTGCTACTTGTCAGGTGCTCAACTGCGTGATATGTTGAACTGGCCCAGGCCTCTTCCTTTGGAGGAAGAACGGATTCGTCTACTACATGAGGTTCTTTTTACTTAATAGATAAGTTTGAACGATTGCCGCTCTCTTTCTTTGTAGAATTGTTATGCTCAGCTTAGCTTCATTATTCACATAGGTTGGTTTCGTATTGGAAAGACATTTTGGAGGTAAAGCATCCAATCTTGTGGATTCATGTGGGAAGTCGGCCTCCAAGCTCGTTGCTACTCTCTCCCAGTACTTTCCTGGTACTCAGCTTCTCTCCTGGACATACCTGTTTTGTTAAGTTTAAGCTGATGATTAACTATGTTTGATTGCTGGATTTAGGCTTCCGGGACCACTCAGTTTACAAGGGCCACCAGATATTCCTTTACAAAAGAGCTCAGATATTTGCAGCGGATCTGTATGGTGCATTCAAAGGTCAAGGATATGGGGAATTCACAGATATTGCTTCTATCACTATATTCGCTGATTATATTGTTCCAGCTGTCCTGGAGCAACTTGGTGTGCTAAAATATAGTGCTGCGCTGAAGAAGAAAATTGCGTCCAACATTGAGATAGTTTCAGGTAGCCAGGAGGAAGTTGAGCTACGAGCTTGTTCCATTCATGCTGTTGAAAAAATTAGGGATCGAATTCGTGCGAAAGGCAAACAGAAGGTACAGTTGATGCCATCTTACTTCTGAATTGCTTCTATGTGGAAATTTTATCCGCATTCTTGTAAACATGTTTCCATTCGTAGAACAAGCAGTCCCGTAGTATTTTGAGGGCTTCTTTGATCATATTTTATTTTCTTTTCCGTCTTCAAAAAATTTCTAATGAATTTAAGGTATTGAGTGTGCACGTTCATAATGCAGTAGCCATCTGGTGTAGTGATGGATATAGACATGTACAGCAAGTTGTTAGTATAAATGCTACCAGCTCATTCTTAAAACAGTTAGTTACCATCCTACAAGGATGTTTCCTGTGCTTTATGTCACGTGCTAAAACTTTCCTCCAAAGTTGGGCTGTGACAATTAGCTGTGTTAGGCCCCTGCATTATTCTATCCGGTCGGGGTGCGGGGAAGCAGGTCTGTTATGTGGGTTCCCATTTTTATCACTTGTGTTGTATTCTGACTGTTCATCTCCTATATTTTCAGGTGCTCAGTGTAGAGTTGGACCTCTGGCTATGGGCTGTGGGCGTGAAATGTCCATCCCTTCAACACCATCGGACACTTTCCATATACTACTGAGTAGGCACATCTCTCCACTTAGATTCCCTCAATTCTCAGTCCAGGGATGAGGAATTTTGGCATTCAAAGTTCAGTAACTTAGAAAAACATGTTAAACATTGATGCAATTCATATTATTCGATGATGTTTCCCTCTCACTTCTACTGTTCTTCGACAAGTTAATCGAAAGGCTGCTCGGCACGACCTCCATTCCCTTCACCTTATAAGCTTCAGATTATGCAGGCAGTGTGTTTTTCGCGACGGTAAGTTCATTGGCCATGCAAACTGTATTCCTTCCCCCACAGGAACATGAGGTATAGTTTATCTGTTTGTATTCCAAGCAAAGGGATGTTGCTTACCTCAGTCAGTCAATGATTACTAAGAAAACTCGAATATGCCCTATAGGTCATCTAGTAAGAGTTATTTCTGTTATTTTCTAACTTAAACAAAAAAGTCTTGGGCCGACTCTGGCTTGAATTTATGGGCCGAGCTTAATAAAAAAAAATAAGAACCCATAGCTGAGGGCCAGCCAAATAAAGTTGGAGATTGCATCGAACCCAAGTCTAGCCTGCATCATCTTTAGCATGTAAACCGTATAGAATTATATTCTTTTTGCTCCAAAACGGTCCCTTTTATGATATACGTCTCTTGGTCGGTCATTTTTAAACTGTATACGTAAGTCCATCAAATCACGATACTAAGGTGACTTTTACAAGAATATCACGTAAAAAAAGGGGAAAGTTTGAAAATATTTGAAATCATTTCTATCCACTAGATGCAAAGTAACTTGAAAATAGTACAAACCTAAAACAGAAACGGTGAAAAAGTTTTCTTTCAATTTGAGCCACACGAGCTCCAAAAAAGGAAAAGGAATCTTTTCTGTACGCGGTGGAGTGGAGCTCTATTCCAATTCTTCCCTAATCACTTGATTTGAAATAAGTCGATACATCAATATCGTATCACCACCGTCTTAATTTCTGACATCCGTACTATACAAGACGCTCTCCCACTATATGTTATATTCTCTCTGATTTAACGTACGCATTTGGCTCCATCATCATTTTTTGAATAAACATAAACCAAATTTGCGAATTGCCTCACAAATCAGAATCTTGTAGATTTTCGCCCAAAAAAAAAATGAGAATATTGTAGATATTTGCCACTCAATGGGTTTGACATGGCAGGCAACAAAGCAATATGAGTTGATGTGACATGTTAGGTTTAATGATCAGATTTG
This sequence comes from Hypericum perforatum, assembly GCA_012979155.1. NCBI lineage: Eukaryota > Viridiplantae > Streptophyta > Magnoliopsida > Malpighiales > Hypericaceae > Hypericum > Hypericum perforatum. Next base: position 71,915 of record SOPF01027307.1, on the reverse strand, counting down.
TGTCACTAAAGTATCAAAATTTGATATTTCGACACTGGTTTGATGTGATTTAAACTATAGGATATAAAAGTAAAAAAAATTACATTTAATGTCTACGTGATTAGTTTTACAAGATGCTCTCCCGTTGGATGCTATTTCATCTGATTTAACGTACACATTTGGCTCCATTATCATTTTTGGGATGAACATAGACCCAGGGAGGGGGACTGCATGTTAATCCAAATTTGCAGATTACCCCACAAATCAGAATCTTTGCTAGATATTTGCTACGCTCTGGAATTGATGTAATTAGAGTGGAGCCCTTGTTTGTTCTTAGACCACCCGCACGGGGGGGGCCGTGCGCCCTGGGCGGGCCACGTGTCACCCCCCCATTGGGCGAGGCGGGGCGCCTCCCTGACACGCGCCTCGCCCTCGCGTGTCAGGGGGGCGAGCGGCGCCCCAGACGCGCGACCTCGACCTGGGTGACGTGGCCCGCTCTGATTGGGCCACGTCACCCAGGTCGAGTTATTTATTTTTTTTTTTTAAATTTTTTTAAAAAATTGAAAAAAATCGAAAAAAATCGAAAAAAATCGAAAAAAATTTATAAAATTTCTTTTCAACATTTTCGATTTTTTTGTCCAAATGAAAATTTTTTAATTTTTTTTTATAATTTTTAACAATTTTTTGAATCCAGATTACGAGTCTTTTTCGGTAAAAAAACAAACGTGTGGTCCAAATTTAAAGGAAAAACGTGTGGTTCAAAATCATTATGACCGCTGATACTCAAATTCGGAATAGAGAAGCCCATATCGCGCTCCGTAATGACTTAATTGAGCACGTTTGGAATAAGTTTGGTAGGGGTAATTAGTTATGTAATTTGTTATGTAATTTGTTGAATTTCGTAGTTCCTTTTGTAATTTGTTGAATTTCGTAGTTCCTTTTGTAATTTGTTGAATTTCGTAGTTCCTTTTGTAATGTGCAATTTTAAATAAAATTTCCATTTCGTAAAATTATTTTTGTGGTTGTGGTTCGAATTTTTAATTTACCGTATTCGAAAAAGCACGAAAAAATATTCGAGTTTGATACAGTTAGCTGTATTTTAAAAAGCTGAGCTGAAAAAAAAAAGCTGATGTGGCGCCCAGGGCACGGACTGTAGCAGGGGCAGGGGTGTGGGCTGAAAAACTGAGAGCAGGGTCACGCTGACGTGGCGCCCAGGGCACGGACTGTAGCAGGGGCAGGGGTGCGGATGGTCTTATAGAGAAGAAACTTTGCCCTATTTCAGGTCTCCACCTAAATAGTGAATGGTCCCCAATACAGCTGCTATTGCATAATGGTTCACTGGCTTAATCTTTTTCGTATGTTGGGCTTTAATGGGAATACTTTTCCTGTTGGGATTGGTAGCGGTTCAGAAATAATCAGTTTAACAAAATAGATTAACAAACTGCATGTTTTTCTTCTCCGTTATTGCAACTTAATTCCTGTTACAAACAATATGATCCAACGTCGAGCAATATCAGTCCCATTGTAGAATCTGACTTTCTCAATGACAAAGTTTATACTAAAAATATTATTAATAAAATTCAAGTATATTATCACTTTGTTCAAACTCAAATTTACTGTTTATTTCATGTTGGCCCCACGATTTCTTATTTGTCCCAAAGAAGATACGGGATCATAATTGTCATATGGCAAGTGGCTATTGCAGGCTCTTTTTCTGTCTAGGCCTGGAGCTTCGCTATTCCTACCTACGTACATCTGTCGCTATTAAGGCTGGCTATACGGTTTATTATGAACTTGTGTTCATTTTTTTTTATTACCCTTCTATTTTTCGAAATCCTTTTCGCCAGTCTCAACGAGCAAAGAAAATAGTCTCAAATTTCTTTAAGGATAATATGTTGACGTACTATAACCACAGACCAATTATTATCAAGTTGTTGGCTGCTTAAGGCAACTCTCAACTTTCAATTTGTAGTAATAAATTATAATTTGTTTAAAACCACAAATTAACTGTCACTTAATTAACTCTTTGAGTATAGTTAGGGCATACTTAAATGTGGAATTAATTATTAGATAAGAAAAACAACGAGGACCAGATGGATAAAAACAACTGTTTCTTTTGACCAAAAACCAGATAAGATTATATTTATAAGTTTCTTTTGACCAACTGTTTTCCGCATAATAATTGGCTAACTAATATAAAATCGAGTAAGTTATACGATCTTCAAAAGATCTTATTTTTTTAAGAGAAAATTTAATAAAACTAGAACTCAAAACCTAAGACATTATTAATTAAACAGAACTATCTTATTGGTTCTAAGTACTTATTATCCTAAGAATGTTCATACGTAAACGTGTAGAATGATGAAACCTCGATTTCCATGGGCGAAATAACTCCCACATGCCAGGAGGTCAATCGATATGAATTATGATAATATTCCTCCATTCAGCTCGTAGCTAATATTCTAATACCCACCAAAGGAAAAAAGGATCCTAATGATTCCGAAATGTTTTTTTGAAATGGCAAATAATAATAACAAGGGAATGCCTTCAGACTTTAGAGGATAAGGATGCCACGTCCTTCAGATACCGAGACGTTGTTCCCATTGTTCCAATAAGTGGTCTCCTTTTGTGGAAAGTTATGCAGATACTTTATATTTAATTTCTCCTAGTACGAGTACAAATTGTAGTTGGAATAATGTTCTAATTCTATTAGAAATTTTGAATATGATTACTGATAAAACAGTATTGTTAATATTTGGTATCCAATAAAAATTCGAAATTAACTGGATAATACGCAAGTGTTACAACTTCACATTTAGAAAATTCACCGAATCAAGGGGTTTTTGTTTGGACTTGTTTGAAATATGAATGGCCAACTATTCTAAAGCGAAAACTATCGATGAAATGTGTTGTGGGGGCGGATAAAAAACGTATATACCTCGTATTTTTATTATATATTATCTTCCAGACCATATTGAGATTTGTCAATTAACACATAAGGATCAGATGGCTCTCGCATTATTTTTTTAGCTTGTGAGAGATAAAGCACCAAATTGTTTTTCGAATTGGCAAATAATGATAGTAATAATAAGAAAGAAATCTTCCCATATCATTGCACATGCTATGAGTAGGGCCTAACATGGTGACATTTTTTCGTGTAGTGTACATCCCCTTTGATGCATGCAAATACTTTCTTAATCGCTGTATCTGCGTGGCGACAAAGGAGGCCATGCCCATCAAGTGTGAAACATGTGTTATAATGTTATGTCCGATCAAAAATATCAAGAATTGTTGCTCTATTTCCAAGATATTCGGGATTGGTAACTTTGGTGGTTATTCGACTCTTGGGTTATGTAATTTTGGGGCGTTAGCTGGCTCTTAGGATTTAGCGCATGTGTACACCATTTAGGTTCTCTAGTTAAATATCCACTTGCGAAAAACTACACAAATGTTATAGCCCCAACACAACAGTCCATCTTTGCTGGTTAATACCTTTTTGGTAAGTAAAATTGTATTAGTCATAATATAACTTACAAGTTGCATAAGACACAAATGTAATGTTCCTCAAGTTGCAACAACCGTGTTAAACCCAATCATAAATAGAAGAAAAAAAAATTATGGCATAGAAAGAAAGAGTACGCGAGGTAAAATTGATAGAGGTCAATTACAAAAACTAAAACAAAATTCTTGATTTCACCTGTATATATCTCACCCGAGACTAATAAAAATCTCTAAGAGATTCCATGTAGTAGCACATCTTCATGACAAAGATTGCTAATAGAGTTGAACCACTTAAGTCATGATATAAATAAGAAATTTTCGATCACAAAATTCTGCCTAGATATCATTTGATTTTGTAGAAGTCAAACCCATGTAGAATAGCCGAGAAAATTACATACCAAACCTTCTCAATGGGTGAGTATGTCTTCCGAAATTCAAAATTCAAACAGCTACAACAACAATGGTTGCGTCAACACATTTAATTTTGGTTTCTATAATCAATTTTTGGACACTAGACTGATTTATCCGATTTGATAGCACCATTTAATTTTATCTTTCTAAGTTCGTATACATTTTGTGTGGTTCACCTAAATTACTTTCTCGTGTTTTTTTCACCCCTAATGCATTTAGTCCTTAAAGCACGAGAAAATATAATGATTCCACTTCATAACGAAAATAATGAATTATTTAGTCCCTATCCCAACTTTTTGGAATGAACTCTCGAGTTAATACGAGTTTGAAAAAGTGGCAGGCACCAGATAATTATTTTTTTTAGTGGAGGCACCAGATAATTATTATTATAGGTATCGGATGTTATTTTTATTGTCATGAGACTAAATAGTATTTCATTGTAATTCTTATAAACTTTTTTGCCAAATGGATGGTATCATCAAGACAAGGCATTATAATCATCTACAGTGACATATGCATGGTGTAAAAAATTTACTTAAAAAAATAAATTGGTATAATTTTTTTCTGGATGATAATTGTTATTTTATAACTTATAAGCCTTTATTTCAAACAACAAAACTTATAAGCCTTATAGTCCATTCTAAAAATCCGATATAGAAAAAAATATTCGAGTAGAGGGACCAAGTGAAAATTTTTGAAACAAGGTTTGGGCCTACCATTATCAGTATGATCATCGACCACAGCGTCCAGTACAAAAAGGTCCCTAAAAAATCCTGCAATCTCTGTGGGGAACGTTGGAAGAGACTTCTCATTTATTATATTCAAGATCTATATATCAAAGGCATATAACAGCGAGGTCAAACTATAATTCTTGAATTACAATTTGGTTAATATATCAACAAATTACAAGGATGAGAAGGTGGTCATTTTATACCCTTATCGTCGGGGCGTAGCCAGAAAATTTAATGAGTGGGGTCAATCTTTAACAAGTGGGGTCAATTTTTAATTTTTTAAATTTTAATTTTAATTTTTAGTTAAAAAATACAACAAATTATTAAATTTTTTTTGAGTGGGGGCAATTGCTCCCACTCCTTTCCACCTAGCTACGCCCCTGCTTATCGTATGGGCATAAATTTGCTAGTGCAGGGTTCATGACAAGAAAAGTGTTTTATATTTATTACAATAATGATGTATCAGGAGCAAAGCAGTAATTTAGTAATTGCTTTATTCTACGCGCACAATATTTGTTAGATTGCTATATTTTTGTTAGTTTGAATGACATATTTCTGTTTGTCTAAATGATGTGGTATAGTTGATCATAATAATGTGGTGTAGTTAATCAAAATAATATATTATTGTTAGTTTGAATATCGTATTGATGTTATTCTATAATGATGTATTCGTGTTATTCAAAAAATAATGTCGTTCATTTAGATATAACTCAATTTATTATTTAGACATAACTGGATTTACTATTTAGATAAAACTCAGTCTACCATTTTGATACAACTCAATCAACTATTTTGATACAACCGAGCCTGTCATTTAGTCGCCAAGACAAATTGTTGCCGTAGAGACACCGAACCAAAAGAGAGAAGTACAGATTGAAACCGGTGAGCTCATCAGTCATCATAATTGGGTCTGTCATTTTGATATAAATCACTCTACCATTTTGATATAATTTAGTCTGTCATTTAGATGTCAGGACATGTCGACGCCATGGAGACACCGAGCTGGGAGAGAGAAATAGAGAATGGAGTCCAGATTTCACCGGGGAGCTCATCATTCATCGTCGAGATCTCACTGGTCATCTAAAAGTCGTGTTCCTACCGATGTCATCGAAGTCAATTTTATTTGGGTTATAAAAAAAATAGTGAGAGAAAAGAATGAAAGTGAAAAAGAAAACAAAGGAAGAAAATAAAAAAAAGTTAGAGATGAAGAAATGAAAGAGAGAGGAAAAAGATGAAAAAACATAGAGAAATGAAAAAGAGTGAAGAAAACAAATGAGATAAATCATTTAGTGAATCTAAATAATTGAATCTATGTCGCCAAAATTTTAATGCTGGTCTATTAAATCCAAAATCATCAATCAGCCATAATTTTATTCTATAATCACCCACTCAATAGAGATCTGTTTCCTAATCTTGAGCCAAACCCACCAATCAATGATTAGCCTATTGAAATAACATTCACGAACCCGAAAAAAAGTAGGCCAATATTTTCCACTTCTCCGTACATGTGCAAGCCATGCTCTTAAAGGGCACAATTGCGAGATATTAAAAGCCATGAAACCCACAGGCCGAGGAAACCTCCATTTTGTAATTAGCAAAGCCAGGGTAGTTTAATCAAAGATGTAAACTTTGTGCTCAAATACACATTACAAAAATGTTAAAACTCTCGTTACTAAACTTAATACATTTGCACTCTTATTATTTGGAATCAAAGCTATTCATTACATTATATGTGGCGCCCGAGGTTATAATTAATGATGAAATATTTGGATGTCATTTAGTCGAAATTTACATATGAAATCACATTCTCTACGCCAACTTGACCTTTAAAAAATGATGGAATATTGTTTACAATATCCTCAAGTCACGTGAATTATTTGACAGTTTTGTCTTCCCAACAAATTGAATTATAATTTTTTTATTAAATTAGAAGAACCATTTGGTAAATTGTTATGGTAAATTTACATTGAAATTGAAAGATTTACTTAAGCTTTGGGATTTGAGATCACATTGGATTATATTCCTCTCCCGATTAAAAAATGGGTGAGAACTAATCCACTAGTTTTCACAAACAAGATATGATTGATTGTCGTCTCTTTGTTCAAGCATTGTAAGTCTCTCAATTAAAAATATACTTTGTTCCTAAACGATGGAGTATTTGGAGAACCATAAAAATTAGAGATTAGATAGGTTGAAAACGAAAAGAGAGCCAATGAGCATCCACTTGACCTTTCAAAAGCCCTATCCATCCACGAAAGCCAAGGGGAAAAGTAAACAACAACAGTGTAAAGAGAATCCAACGGTGGAGAGACAGCCATCCGCGGAAACACGGAGCCGCTCCAGCGCCAGCCTTTTGGAATCTGACCCCAAACCCAACCCAACCCTCTTTCCGCCGTCTCATTGGCGACCAGCTTTGGCTCTTCCTTTAGTTCCGGAACTTTGAGCTAACTATTGCAAATTGCAATCCTGTTCCTTGTCATGAGAATATTAATTAGTTAAAACCACAATACAATTTGTTTTTAAAAATTTCCGCCCGGAGAGTGTATTTAATATAATGTTAAATTGATAAAGAAACTATCATTTTTATTTTTCACCATAACGACTTCGTTTTTATTCAAGAAAACTATTTGTTCGGAATTTTTTTCCATATATTTTCCAACATCTTTCTAAAACCAAAATGTTTTTGGACAAAACTAACTTAAAGCTATAAGAAGCAGGAGAGGAGAGTAAGACCAACCATTGTGAGCCACTAATCTAACCCTAGTTATAATCAAGTTAACTACTTGATAATCACGAACCTTCTCCATTAATTTCTCAAGCTCAGTGCTTATATTATATAACATCACTCTATTCCTACAATTATTTAAAAAATTTCATTCTTAAAGTTTCGAACTCAAAATCTTTTAATTTTTTTTTTCTGGTAGGTGCAAGTTAATATGGAAGTGCTTATATAAATATATATATGCACCTCACTCCCCGACCCCGAACGAGCCCATTTCTTGTTTCTCCCTCCTCCAATAAATCCTCCTCCACTTTACCTACCATTTTCACTTGCCTCCGACGCAAATTGGCAAACCTCAACGGAAAATATCTTTCCATTTTATTATTCTACCAATTCCAAACGGCACCTTATCCATTTCTCCCCAAAGATTAAACGATGAGCTGCAACGGTTGCCGAGTACTACGAAAAGGGTGCAGCGAAAACTGTATCCTGCGGCCGTGTCTACAGTGGATCGAGAGCCCCGAGTCCCAAGGACACGCCACCGTCTTCGTCGCCAAGTTCTTCGGCCGAGCCGGGCTCATGTCCTTCATCTCCGCCGTCCCCGAGTCACAACGACCCGGTACCTAGCTAGATCTTCGCTTTTCCGACATGGGTTCCGTTTTGATGTTGTCATTTCGGGTTTTCTTGAAATTCTTTTTTTGTTTTTTTTGTTTTTGGATGTGGCAGCTCTTTTTCAGTCTTTGCTTTTCGAGGCGGCGGGAAGAACGGTCAACCCGGTCAACGGCGCCGTGGGGCTGTTATGGACGGGAAACTGGCACGTGTGTCAAGCCGCCGTGGAGACCATCTTCCGCGGCGGTACTCTCCGTCCGATGCAGGAGATCCCGTCTCCGACCCCGACCTCCGACGACTCTTCGGAACTCGCCTGCGCAGAGTTCCCGGGACCAAATTACCACTGCAGGTTCTCTGCTTCGAGATCCAGAGTATCAACTAAGCGGAAGAAAGCGTCACCGCCGGAGGGAGTCTGCCCGGGGGATCTCGACCTCCGACTTTCGCCGGGATTCATCCCGGCGTCAAATCTCCGGCCAGGGACGCCTTCGATGAACTCGGAAGAAGAGTCAGTGACGACCACGCTTAATAACAACAATTACAACAATAACTTTGTCTCTTGCTACGAAAGCCGGGTGTTACAGGATCCGTACATTTCCGGGTCCGACGGCGAAGTTCTTAACTTGTTCGTATGAGGAGGAGGGGAGGCTTCCGGTTGTGATATTTTTGTTGTAATTCAAATTCCCGGCGAGTTCTATTTTTCTAGTCGTTGTTGGGTTTTGATGTAATCGTCGGCAGAAGATATTCTCTTGGTCGACGGGAGGATTAGATGATTTTGCCGGCGGTAGTTCATTTTCGTTTCCACGTTTTGGTCATCTTCTTACGTGTTGTTGACTGTATTGACATGGAATAAGCCAAGTTCCTTTATTACCTTCACTTGCTCTCCATCGATGCTAATTTTCATTTCTCCGAACATTAAATTTTGATTATAGCAATTATACTGGTTATACTCGAGCGGGAGAAATTTTGTTTTTTTTAAGTGTTACTGTTCCGTGTTACAATTTTTTTTCTTCTAGATCTAGTGTCTACATGCATACAAATTTTTTAAAATTCTTTTGTGAATCGGTGATAAATAATTCGTGTAACAATACACAGATTTTTGATAAATAATTCTTTTTGACAAATAATATTTAAATTCTTTTGTAGATTAAATATTCTTGACTAATACATGGATTTTTTTTTTATCCTTATGTCGGCTATTATTCAAATAAAAAATTTGTGTATTAGTCTTATCGAAATTTCATAGTACACGAATTTTTAGTCTAACATGACGTTGATAAATGACTTATTTCAAAAATGTTAAAAATATTTTTGTTAAATAGTTCACTTTATTATTACAAAGTAAAAATAGATTGAAATTAATTCCAAACTTATAAAAATAATGATATTTTGTAAAATACAAAAATACGAAAAATAATTTCGAATAAAGGTTAGAACAATGGTTATTGCTATCAATATATTTAGGGTTTATAGTTCAAAGTAGGATCATTGATTTTGCAAAATACAAAATTACAAAAGAATAATTTTGCATAAAGGGTATAAAATAGTTATTCCTATACAATATATTTCGGGTTTAAGGTAGAATAATTTTGTAAAACAAAAAAAATGCAAAATAAATTTGGAATAAAGAGTAAAATAATGTTTATTGCTATTCGATATATTTCTATTACTACTATAAATTATCCTCATCTATTCTGTATTAAATAATAATCAAAATCAATTAGACAGTTAATAAGTTGAAAACGTTTAAAAAAATAATATTATTTTGTGAAAATCTTGAACATGATTTTTCGCAATGGACATATTGTTTATGGAAATGGAAACATTGCATATGGAAAATTGAAGAAATTTTGGGAATGGTAGAAGTCTGTTTAAAAAATTAAATAAAATGCCATTTTTTAAAATTAAATAAAGAATTTATAAACTACATCAATTAGATTTTTAGATACAAATAATTTATAAAGTTGTTAACGACATAAAAAAATAGTTTGAACAGAATAATGCAACATGGAACAAATATTTTTTTACAAAATTTTAAACAGATTTTTCACATTTTTTTTTAAAAAATAAAAAATCATGTGACAAAAAATCCTCGTGGAATCAGACAGTGCCATGTAGGCGGAATGCCAACATGGCACGAGAGCGTGCTGAGCCAAGCTGACACTCAGAACGCACCTCGTGTTAGGCTGGCATTGACATGCTTGCTACGCTATGGTCCACGTGGACAAGAGACGTCACGTCCCTATTGTAATTCGTCTAAGAAAGAACTAATATTCAATAATGAACTCAAAACACTTTCTAATATGTGAGCAGTGGGAATCCTATGAGCTATAAACTGAAAAATAAACTTAATGTTCAAAAAAAAAAAGATTACAGGAAACTATATTTCATTTGATTTATTATTTTGGTGCATATCAATTGTAGTGTAAAAGAATCAGCGACCTTGTTCAATAGATTGCCTTGACAAAACTAACGGAGGATCCAATAATGTGCGGGATAAATTTTTATAAGATTTGAAGCAACAATTATATCCAAGAGCCCCAAGCATTGAGGAGTAACTTCTGGATAAGAACTTATTGTCTCCAATACGTGGCAATGAGGAGTTCTATGTATAAATCTCATCGGATGGATCGAGCATTAATATTACTAACGAGACCGACAGTGACAAAGATTTGGCACAACATTAATCCAGCTGTAAATGAAGTTTCCTGAGTCCTTCATTAAAATATGAACCATGGATAAATTAGTTTGCGAGTTCTTGTAGTTTTAGAATTTAGCTACAATCTATAAAAATGTTTAATATATGATTATAGAGTTTTCCCATTTTTGTTACATTAAGTGTCCTCAGAATAGATGATATAAAAATAATTACGTAACTATCAGTAATAAAGAACCGACGAAATGTAAACTGGGGTTGGTAATGGTAATAAGCCTAATCAAATTTAACATTTTTTTATAAGTTCAAACAAAAAAAATGAACTAGAAACTATTGAGCATCTTTCCATTAACTATAATCTATCAAAACATATGGGTTGTCGTTGTTAAGGATGTGCTGTTTTCTTTGGTAATGTAATAATGTAAATAAACTCCACCGGCTAAGCATTAGAAGTCGCTGTCTTGAAGCGGTAGAGACGTAGAACATCACAAAGATAAGATCAGACAGAGGGAGGCGGCTTTTGGAGAACGCAAAGAGACGTATAAGCTATAGGAAAAGGAATCGCATTGAAACAATTGGGAAAATGTACAAAATGGGGATTTGTTCTCTATTGGCCCCAACAGCACAGGGGGTCCACACCAAACAATTTGCAGTTTCTACGTTTATTTATAGTTTGAAAATTTTAAGTCCAATATAAAATTTTAAATTTAAAAACGGGTCAAGAAGTACGGTCCAAGTTAACGCCGACGTGTTTTCTCATGTTCATGGGTTGGATTGGATGCGATCGTTCACTCAAAATTTATACCGTATAGTCTGATTTTTTTATGTACTTAATCAAAATTATTTTACTCATATATGCAAAGGTAACAATTAATTTAATGTTATAATATTAGTTACAAATCTAGCATCCTTAAATTTATTAGTTTTCCTGTCAATTCTTGTTTTATTGAGCCAACTCAGAATTGAGTTATTGTCATCTTTGTCTTTTGAGTTTTAACGAGCATGAAAGTGCATTGGGCTAAAAAACTATTCCGGATAGTTTGGAATATGGTAAGACTGTATTAATTTTTTTTTGCGAGCGATAATAATTCGTGTGATTTTTTTATACTTAGGTCTCAAAATTCTTATTTTTCACACACAAAAATCTCGCGTGTCTTTTTCTCCAAACCGTTCAGATTTTTTTTTCTATACTCAATCCAACCTCATAGATTCTATTAAAATGTGACAATCAAATTAAGATTCGATTTAAAAATACAGGCTGATATGATTATTTTATGTGCTACAGGAAGTAGTGCAAAATATTAAAGTAATAGCGTGCCTAGACATAATTAGTTTGACAATCTTAATTATCGGTTAATTTACAACATTACTGTGGATCCAACGCGGCGTTTTCAGGTCTCCATGTTTTCTTCACTCTCGTCGTGTTTTCCTGCACTTTTTGAGAGAAAGTGGCGCGAAGCCTATATTGACAATCAAGTTACAACAAAGACAAAGAAAATACAAGCAATCCGAACAAGACTCGAAACAGGATCGAAGCTAACAAGGTGGCACAAGATGGGGTCGAAGGACGATCGAACAGACACAAAGGTCGACGATCGAGGCGGGGTTCTACCGAAACTAAGTTCGGCAATAAAACTCACGACAAAGTCGAGAGGACAACTGAGTGTTAACTCAGCAGAATGCCAAGGCCGACGTAAATCGACCAAGGCAAGATTCTCCACCCGTAAACAACGAACAAGCATCGAAATCCAAACGGATCTCAAAACAGAGCAACGAAGGCTCAAGCAAAAGCGACAGAAAATAAACCGACAACAAACAACATACCAACAGCAATCGAAAACAGCAATAAACAGCAACCAAAACCAAACAACAAAAGACATTAAAATTATAATACAACGGGAGGAAGGACGACGAAGCCGGGGGTCGAGACTAGGCTGGACAACGGAGGGCGAAGACTGGGCTTCGGCCATGACAACAGGAGGATGGACGGCGAGCGATAGGCTGGACAACAGGAGGACGGAGGACGACGGGCTTGACAACAGAAGGAGGACGGAGGGTGGACGACGGGCGATGGGCTAGACAACTGGAGGACGTTCGACGGGAGGACGACGACAGGAGGACGACGGCAGGAGGCTTGACGACTGGAGGGAGACGACGGGAGGGCGACGGCGGGAGGCTCGACGATGGGAGGGCGACGACGGGGAGGACGGACGGCGGGAGGCTTGGACGAGAACGGGCTGCCAAGGAAAAGCTCTCACGAGGAGAGAGAATAGCTCTCACAGAGGAGAGAGAGTTGCTCTCACGAGGAGAGAGATGAACGGAAGTGGAGAGAGGGTGGAGGAAGGGGTGGACGGAGAAGGAGGGATGGGAAGAGGGGAGGGAGATGAGGCGGTGTTTTCCTGCACTTGAGGGGGCACCTTCATCTCCTCCTGTCTTTGGGGTTGTGCGGGTCCCGCATCATCACATCACAAAAAAAAAATATTAAAGGAAAGATGGAATAGTAGTACTCTTTCTTAATCATTATTCCTACGTTAGGAAAAATAAATAAGTTTTTGGAATCTTGGGACCATGGGAGAGGAAAATTGTAGAGTAGGTCATTCTTCAAATCATTTAAAACAATAATGAAAATTAGTGTAGTAGGTTTATGGGGGAGGAACGTGGCCATACTTTTGCCCTGCGTCTCGCCGCATTTGAGAGGTGGGCCCAAAGGAACCTTCCCACTTATCAAACACACTATTGGGGTTCCCCACCACCCACCGGTAGCTTTCATCCCACTTGTTTTTTTTTGGGAGAATTTTCATCCCACTTGTTTGTGGGGGTCTTTACACTCTCTGTGGCCAGATATTATTAATGTACAAATATAAACTAAACTAACTAATTTATGTTATAATTTCTATGAATCTTAGACACGGAATAGGTAGATATTCCGACATTTTTATATTGGAGAAATTTGTTTATTGAGGCTGGAACAGAGAACGTAAAGATTAAATTGGTGGCCATCGTTTCGTCACTATATTCCGATTAGTAATGAGACAAAAGGGCAGAAGGTGTAACGCGGATTTCACGACGCTGCCTGCCTCCCGTTGAATTTTGTCGGACTACGACAAATTCCAAGCTTCTTGGTGCAGATGCTTGGAAATTAAGATCTATTCTTTATGGAATATAAGCTAATTTATGGAGAGATGCACTATTATAGGCTAATTTATGAAGCGATGCACTATACCAAGCTTCTGGTTTCCCGCTTCCCTATCTATAATTTACAGAATATAAGCTAATTTATGGATTCATGCACTATTATAATTTCTTGCATGTATTATTATATAAATTCTACGTTCGGAATATAAAATTGTACGAGTCACCAATGTCATTTTGTTAAACAATTTATGTTATTTAGAATGACTTATTGTTGGTTATACTTATGAATTACTCTTCATAGATTTATCTTATTTTTATAAAATTTGAATTTATATATTTAAATTTTTATATTCAATCCAAAATTTTAAGATAATGAGTTAACGATTTTTTTTTTGAAATTATAAACTTTTTCTTCACTCTCGAATTAAGCAACGTTTCTCAACATGTTATCTCAAACAAGATTTATTAGATAAAAAATTCGTTGGACTCCGATTTTACTAACGTACGAGAAATGAGGAATGTGCGAGCACAACAATAAACACGAAATCAATCTTCTATTATACCATGTTAGGATCTTCATATCTAACTCAAAAATCTTAAGATAATGAGTTGATGAAATTTTTAACTTATAAATTTGTCCCTCACTCGTAGAATATGTATTGTGGATTCTCAACAAAAAAAATTTATTAGGAAAAATTAGGGTAATGCTCTAGTAGTTTGAGTATTCAACCAGTTTAGTCCCTACTATTTAAAAATTATTATTTCAATTACTATAGTGTAAAATAACATAGAGGTCTAGGTCATAGTAGGTCAATCGCTGATATCAATAGTCAACATAAAAGTTTATGACCATTATACCCTTCTTTTAAAAACTAACCTGACCTGACCCAGCCTAACCGCTGCACGTGCCTAAACTTGTCCAGCTCTATTCCCTGGATGAAGGCATAAGCCACGGAGGAGGTCAAAATGTGGTGGACCCCACAATCAAATGGCCACAACAACCGTCCTTTCCTTCCTGAAGTAAAGTCACTTACATGCTCTATCTCTACCTCGAGAACTCTGCCATCTCTTGGGTTTATGACAACCTCAACCTCAAAATCATACTAATTTATGAGCTAGCATACCTTGGGTGATGATGCAGGCCTTATCAGCCATTCTGATGGTGATGCCCTTGGTATGTACAAGCGTCGATGGCTATGTGCTTGGCGCATTTGAGTGTTGATGCCAAAGACACATACCTTCCTATGGTAATGGAAGTCATGTGAGTTTGTGCTCATCGGAGTTTCGTGCTCATCAGAGTTTCTTAGAGATTGGTACTTTCACAACTCTTTCATTATCCCATTCATCGCCTATAAGGTATGCTGGTGCACTGAATAAGCTTTTAATTGTAGACTCTAGTAGAGAATCCCCTCTCATTGATACATTCCTAGTTCTACTTTCTCGACACCAGGATGAGGCCATGGTTGTTGAAGCTATGTCATTTTGACCAGATCCCCATGTCTATAAACTGATGACTAGAGTCGACCTAAAGTCAAACTCTTTAAGTAGTTCATTGCATCGGTGGCCTACAACCCATATAAGTAGGTGTTTAGGGTTGGATCAGGTCAGGTCGGGTTGAGTTTTAAAAGAAGGGTATACTGCTCATAACTTTTTTTTTATATTAATCGTTGACATCAGCGATTGACTCATTAGGGGCTAAATAACTATTATTTTTTACAATAAGAACTGAAGGAGTAGTTTTCAAATAGTAAGGACTAAAAGAGTCGGAGAGATGATCCTAACTAACCCATTAAACTTTTCTAACTTTATTATATACTGATGATAAAAAATTTACCAACAATCTATTTAACTTGGTACATAAAGAATAAAAAATTTACCAATAATAAGGAATAGAAACAAGAACATATGTAATAAGCGCTTCATTGTCAGTCATATTTAACAACTTTTTTTAATAAGCAATTTTATTCTTAATCATATCTATTTAAACTTGAGAGTATCAGCCTTAGATCTACCCCAAAAAGAAGGTAAACCAAGGTACTTATCAAAAGAGGATATCAAAAGAGAACATTTGAAATATGCCAAAGATTAATCAACTCATTGTCTTCAGTCTCTAACTTAGCATAACAAATGCAAAAATTGTGATAATTAATATTCTGACCAGAATCATCCACAAAAGAGTCTAGAATATTTTTAAAGATCTAGATTTATTAACATTAGTTATAACAAAAAATAAATGTCATTAGCAAATAAAATATAAGACTCAACATAATAATGAGAGTTGAATTAATTGCCGTAAATACTACTAGAAGATAGGGCATGATTAGGAAGTGAACAAGGACATCAGAAATAAATGAAAATATGAAATAGGAGAGATGATCCCCTTATCTAATATCATAATACAATAAGCTTTAAATCAATTCAAAGACTGAAGATTACTCTATAAGAAGCAGAACAAATATAACTTATAACCATAGAGACTTCTTCTAGGAGAAAAACTCAATCTTAACATGACTTTTTCTAGAAAAAATTACTTAACTAAGCTGTAAGTTTTTTTTAAATCAAGTTTAATAACCATGAAAAGATTTATCTTCCTAAGGTTGGTTCTAAACAAGTAAAAGGTTTCATGAGCAATCATAATATTAACTTGGATGCATTTATTTCTGATAAATATAACTTGATTCTCAGTTTTATTAGAGATTTAAATTTATTGGCCAAGATCTTGGAATAGACCTTATAAGCAAAGTTGCATAAATTTATAGGTCTAAAATTACCAATATAAAACTTTTAGTCTTAAGAATCAATATAATGTGAGTTCTACTTAGTTTTCTAGGGACATCATAAAAGAATATGTCTCTCATTAATACTTTTAATAGATTATACCAGAGAAACCATAAAGTCCTAAAGATCTTGAGCCCCCAAGTTCAAAAGCAGCATTCTTGACTTCCACTTTAAATTTTTTACTAAGTAATCCTTCAACCATAGAATAAAAAATAAGATTAGATATACAATTAAGAATAGGTAAAAGATCTCGAATATCATGAGCAGAGTATATAAAAGTACAATGATTATAAATTAAAGAATTAAGGATGGATGGATCATTAATCCAGTATTTGGAAGGACAAAAAAAATTCACACTTTGATTTCTCTACCTCCTTTGAGTAGATCTTTGGTGCAAATATATTTCTTCCTCAATATAAATGTAAGCAAGCTCTTTCCTAGCAAACATTTCTTGGTCTTTACAAGAAATAACATAATTTGTAGCCTAAAGAGAAAATAAAAAGTTAGTGAGGTCCTCTATTCTTCTTTTCCTATTTTCATTTCTGTTCTTTCTCTAGGAAGCAATATTAGAGGTACACCATTTAATTTTCTTTTGGAATACTTAAAGGGATCACCAGAAAAGGACATAGCCCATGAATTACTACATCTCTACTACCCTGCTCTTTTATCAAGAATTGTTCAAATCTGAAAGGCCTTTTTTGAAATTTAGAAAAGTTAGTGTCCAATAACAAGTAAGTATATTCAGAGGCTAAAGAGATAGGACCATGCAAAATTTGAGCTTAGGTACAAATATTTCTCCAATCAGCATTAGCTATGTCATCATCTAATCTCTGATGTATATGAGTAGATTTAAATCTAATATTAGAGTAAGTAAAAGGATTTTCTTTGAAATTCATGTCAAAAAGACTATCTTGTTGTATAAACTCATGAAATAAAGTCATTTTTCATCAATCACGAGCATTACCCCTCTATCTTTCAAAAGAAAACTAAATAATATTAATGTCACCCAAATACAAATAAGGAAGATTATAATTACTAAAGAGCCTATGACTTCTAATTCAAATGTTATGTGTTTTACTAGAATTAGGCTCACCAAAGATAAAGGAAGTTAACCAAGAATTTCCAATGTTAGGAATAGAACACACATTGTTAATGAGATTTCTGAAAATAGAAACAATATCAATGAGCACATTATCAAACCATCATAGAGCAAGACCACTTTAGTATAACAAGGATTAATGTAAAAGCAATTAACAAATCTATAACTTCTTCTATGTTTTTCCATCTTAACTCTATGCTATCGTATTTTTATAAAAAAACTATTTATAAAGAGTATTTCTGAGTAAGTTCCTTGAGGAGTTGAACTATCAAAGTTTGACTTAAACTCTCATAGTTCTAATCTAAGATTTCTATTAGTGATTAAGTAGTAACTGAGCTACTACTCTATATGAAAGGAGATAATGGTAATATTTAAATTTATAGTCACTTCTGGAGGACAAAGATACTTAAGGTAGCTAAAATCTTCTGGACAGGGAAGGGAGACCCACTGTCTTCACCATCTTTCTTTCTTTCCCTCTAGATTGAGCATTAGTTAGTTTTTTAGCTTTTTCTTTTGTCAATGAGAACTCTCCAGAAGGCTCCAAGAGGGATGAAGCTATGACAAAATATTCAATATACCTAAAAGGTATAAATTGGAATAAAGGATGAAGAATATTTAGTGTAAAAATTCATCTATTTTGTCTTCCAGGTAGATCTGGGATTATAATTTCTTAGCTGAATTGGGGATCTTCTTTTGGAAGAAGAAGAAGAAGAGAGAGAGAGAGAGGGTACCTTCGGAGAGCTTGGACAGTGAAGAAAATAAATAAAATTTATTTTAGTTCTTGGATAAACTTTAGATATTTTTTTATGCTAAGTGTGTGATAGAAAAGAATTTTTAGTGAGGGGTGGAGAAGAATATTCCTTCTAATCTTATTTAACTAGTATATATATTTTCTCAGATTAATTGAGCTAATTGTAGGTGGCACTGGGTTCAAAACATCCATAGCAACCAATCTTATCAATGAATTAGCAAAAAGTTATGATTGAGACATGAGAGGAGTAAGGCCTTCAGACAACCCACTATCACTCTGTATTAACTTCCAATTGATAGGTAGTTTTGGAGAAATATTAATAAATAACTTTACTAAACCATCCCCACTTATAGAACTTGTTCTAGGGCTATGGTAAGGGATAATGTAGTAATTGTTTTGACAATATTCTTTTTCCTTGAACTTAAGCTTTTTTTTTAAAAAAAAAGTTAAGTCATGAAATTCATAAAGAGAACTTCAAGAAAGGTGAAGAGCACACTTAAATAAAGTGGATCAAAAGGACAAAGAATGTTTAGATGGGGAATGAGGTATGCCTATATAGTGTAAGACGCTTCCGTCTTCAACCATGGACCAAAAGAAAGCTCTCTACGCTTGACCTTATTCAACTCTTCTGCCAGATAGGCATCAATAAAGTAGAATCTATTATAATATCCTATTTTGGTGAAGTAATAACATATCTCAAAAAGTCTTTCATACTTAAAATCAACTTGTCACTATTCATGTTATAGTCTTGGAATCCTTAAACCCATTAGGAGAGGGTGTTTACCTCCCATAAGGACCTTATGCCTAAAAAAAGTCCTCGTCATAGAGCTGCTTAGACATTTTTATCCATAGAAATAAGATCTTGAAACTACCTCTCAATAGCCTTAGTAGTCTCCCTTGCAATAAGGTTTAAAGGGAGCCAATTAATTTAGATATTAAAACAAGATGTAAAAAAAATTACGGAACTTCAAGGTAGGGAGGGATCCCATTCTTTCAGCACAAAATGTCAGTCCACCATAGATCAAGTAGCATTGGTGAAAGCTCTATTATGATCATTAGCCACAACTAAAGAGAATGATAAAATATTTAGTGCAAGCTCACTCACTTCCTAATCTTGTTCTTTAGTTTTCCAGGATCTCACCACACTTGCCTTTATAGAGGGAAGTTGCTCAGGACTAGAGGTGATAATCTTTCCAACCAAAACAAGCTCTGAGTTACGCCGATTTGTGTCTGTTTATAGTTCTAAAAGATCTCTAAGCCATTCTTTTGAGAAGAGCTTTGCGTAGAGCACTAGAAGGACCCAAACTAGATTCTGGTCTTAAATCCATTGAAAAACTAGTTTTGACGATAGACTATATTAGGTGAAATATTCAGATATCGTGGGAGAGTAAATGCAAGTAATGGGTTATTGGAGAAAGTGTATAGGAGTTGTAAATGATAGGAGACTAGGAGTTTAAATAAGGTAGATAGTGTATTGGAGGGGCATTAAAGGAGGAGATATAAAATTCGTAAAAAAAATTACTAAGTTGGTTAGAGAAGGAACAAGAATCGAAGAAGAGAGAATAATCTCGCCATCTCACACTCTAGATATCCTTGACCATGTTATTTTTTTTAAAATTAATGTCAAGAAGAAACCGAGTTGTGTGTAGATGTATTTCTTTTTAATTTTGTTATGTTAAAATCTCATTTGTTGCAATATGTAAATTGTTGTTTTTTCTCCTCTTGAACAGGAATTTATAGTTATATAACTCGACGATCTTATTTGTGGACAGCTGTAGTTTCAACTTCTAGAAAAAAAAATATGACTTTTCGAAAAACTCTGAAGATATCGTATTTTTTTTACTTTTAAAAAAATTATTTTCGTAAGTTGTCACTAATTAAGTATATACTTTACAAAAAGTTGAGGGCTAGCTTAATTAACTATGACACAACGATATAAAATGATATAACACAACGATCTGAAGAGGTCGTCCAACTATTACCGTTCTATATTTAATTTCAAAGTTGTGATGGGATCCCGTGTAGACCCTTACTGTGTGATTATTTTAGCCTTGCGTCAGTTGATTACGTGTATGCGGATCATAGATCAATAAAATTTTAAATTGTGGTTATGGGCTTGGACCCATCATGGTCTTCTTGCGCGTCAGAAATTCCCCGAGCCGAGCCCAACAAAACAAGTCTCAATTTTTGATTTTTTTTCTTCTTAAATAGAAGGCCGGATGAGATAGATATACCAACTGGGCTCAAGATCCTCCCCACTAAGAAAAAAACCCAATCAACTTAGTTGCATGTAGAATCTGATCCCCACGTCATTATTTTAGGTATCATTTTGCTGATACTTCTTAAATTTTAATTTCCTCATTTTCCGAACTAATTGACCTCTTCTACCTCAGACGTTAGCGCTGATTTACTTTATAAGTTTACGTGTGCGCGCGCGCGGATATGCATGTATATCGTTCTTTAAACAAAAACGCAAATATATAGGGTCATCTACGGAAGTCGTACTAACGTACTAATTGCATAGCAACGTTCTTGTTAAAGATTGAAAATATGAGCAATGGATTTTACCAGTTCTCGAAGAATCAAAAGGCCAAGTATTTCGGGTGGACAAATTTGACAAATTTTATTTGAGATTTTGAGATCTATTTATACCAGTTTGGTATCAACATTCCAAACTCGTGGAAGAATATGAAGACGATTCTTATATTACATCACAAGATAAAACATTTTATCATGGATGCTCATTTGGTTAGTTCTTTAAAATTTATGGTTTTCATGACACACTAATAAAAAAAATTAGGTAATATTTTTATATTATATAAAAAAGAGAAAAACATCAATGTTGTATCAGCTCGAAACCTGAAATTATGTAATCTTAACTGATAAATCAATCAAGTTAATATGTATAACGAGTTGATGGTAAATGTTTTTCCGTAACCCTAAAATTTAAACCAGGCATCCACAAAAAAAGTGACGATTTTTTTCCGGTAAATTGTTAAGTTAAGTTAATCGGATTTAAAATTTTTGGGGTTTATACGACTTTAGTTTTATTTTTCTCCCAAGCAAAGTTTTTCTTTATTCGTATGCAGTGAGATTTAAATTTTTTCTCGCTTTGAGAAGAGATAAGATTCGTTATCATCTTACCTACCAAACATTGATAAGTATTAGGATCTTTGATTATTAATTAGGTGGTACCCATCTGTTCAAAGATACCAAACATCAAGTGGATTAGAATATTTATTTGGCTAGTCAAATTGATGCTTGATGTATTTGGTTCTTAATTACATCTCAAACAAAACCAAGCTCTTGTCAAATGTTTGGTAAAAGTTACGTCCCACAGAAAGGCATTCTCCTTGTTTCATGAAGCTCAATTTTCAAAGGCATTATTTGTCTTTATTCTCTTGGGCTCAATATGTTTTGGGTAAGTCATATCTTAATTGTATGGATAATTAAATATAGCAATCAATATTCTCTGCGGGCTTATCCTATATGCTTTACCAAGAACACCCACTTTCTTAATTATTAATTTTTGGGGGTCTTTTTCGTTTATTCTGGTATGCATGCACACATATCTATGGTTAACTGAGGTATATAAGATTTATGAATGTTATCAAAGTTTTTCCAAAACATATTTATAACTATGGTATTATCAAATGTGTCAAATTGGAAATATATTAATTAAGTTAGAATAATTACATAACAAATTAATTCGAGTGCTTGCTAATATTAATTTTGGCATCTAAAGCACATGCACAAGGTGACATTCCTTACTTTCATGCATGCACAAATTGTCTGTTATGTTGGATTAATTAAGAGAGAAAAACCAAGTACCATTGATGCAAGAGAATTCCATTTTGCAAAGTTCCAAACCAAGTTCGATTGAAAAGACTCTCTCCAGCTAGCATGTCATCTAGTCCTTGTATAAAATTGTTCAGGAATCCAACTCAAAATTCTCTTAGTTGTTCGGGAGAGTACCAAACTTCTCATGGTGGGGGGAATGGGATTGGGAATATAATACATCTTACCCTTGACTTATGTGTTACTCCTTATATGCTTTTCTTTGGATTCTTGTTCAAAACTCTTATTTAGCTGCATGCAGGGTCCTGACCAGAGAGGTATTTGAAAATAATTGTAAAGTACTTACTGATTGTGAAGAGAGAGTTGAGGAAAAAGTTTGTCAGCTTTATACAATTGTTTGTGTCTCTCTTGAAGATACTGTACTATTTCTTACCCATCTTCAACAGTGGAAATCTGTTAACAATGCAAAAAAGATTTTTTTTTTTATAAGAAGATGAAGAAAAAAGAACACGATCATCGGTTGCTGTTGTTCACAACCAGTTTACCGACGAGGGAAGATTGAGTAACAGATTTAGTACTGTACACGGATAAATATGTTAGAACGCTTGTATCTAACTAAATTATACATTTATTAACAACAATTATACAAATACTTCCCACCAAAAAATAAAAAATTATACAAATACTCTTTTCAAAATGAATTTTATATATATCAGAATTTACATGGACTGGGTATCACCTCACATGCTATAAAAAAGAGAGTCACGAGAACCCATATCATTATCGACAATTTTAGAATTTTTATAAACCAACATTTAACCTTTAGACAATCGGCGGTACATGTAGATGCCCACTTGCTCTTTTCAAATATTATTTGCCTTAAAAAAATTATACATTGATTAATTCCAAAATCATGAAAACGAAATAACATAAATTCCGTGGCCCACTTTCAGGATACAAGAATGGAATAGGGTAAGGGAACAAAACTTGGTTGCACTGTTTTTAGGGTGGCATGATCGAGTGGTCTATTTAAAGGTGGGGCTGCTGGTTTATTGGCAAATTATTGCTTTTATGTATTTCTTTTTTGGTTAAGAGGAGGGCAAAATCCTATATATTAGTCAATTACATCTTATTTAGTGCAAGGTCTCCTCTCGATTTTTTCTGAAGTTGGGATCGCTAACCTCGTGAAACTCTTATTACTGAAAATTCGGTGAGAAAAAGTTAGTAGTAAGATAAGAATACTTCGAGAAGGAATATCTCTCCTTGATGTTTGGGATCGCAAAATCCAATCTTGCATCATCAAGATCGTCCCTAACTACAATAATACGAGGGATTAAAGGATATCTCAAAATATAAAGAAGATAGTCTCTAATCTCCAGAGGTGGATCCATGATGTATGTCTAAAACACGCATTAAACACATAGAATTTTGAGTATATTTTGTACTTTTGTCTTTAATTTTGTATTGTTTTAGTTATATTTTGAGTTTTAGGTAACAGATGGGTTCCTTATAAATTATAGGAAAATAGTCAATTTTGAGAAAGAATCATATATGGAGGAATCTACTAGTGGCAGCTGGTTTGGAAGGGAATTTTGGTCAAGTTAGGAGCGGATGGAGAAGCCTATCAAACACAAAAGTGAAGATCTTTTTTTCTTCTTTTCGCCGATATCTACCAGAAGACTATTGCAAAAATTCAGGAGCAGTGCTGGAAATTACATGGAAGACGATCCATTTTGGTTTTCTGAGTTATTAGGACTTATAAAAACCATATAAACCTAGTTTTTAGGTAACTTTGCATTCCAGAGAACAAAACCTATTTTTTTTATCCTATCTTTGTCATGACTTTGAAGAACAAAATCTCTAGTTTGGTTCGAGGGAGGAAACCCAGGTTTTGGTTGTGAGGATCTTGTTATTTCAATCTTATTTAGTAGTATTTATTTATTTCCTTGTGTTTATTCTTATTTTTGAATGGTTTGCGGTCGTGAATCTATTTTAGAACTCATATGCCATCGATTTCAGATTAGCAGTTGCAGTTAGGAATTAAACTAGGAGCAAAGTTAATCCAGTGAAGAATAGTTGTTACCAAACTAATTGACTACGAAAAGGCTAGTTTGTACATACCAAGGTTTTGAGTATAATCACTAGGAGTAGAAATATCTATTCTTAATGTTATTGCCTTCTAGATTAGAAATCAATTGATATTCTATCCATTAGGTGATAAATAATTAGTTAGGCAGTTGCATAGCTAGTTGATCTTGGATGTTTATGGTCTCTTTGCAGTTGCGGGAGATTTACCCCTACTTGCTACATGAGTTAGATTATCTTTTGTGATCTAGTGATCAACCCCTGACCTACCGTGGTACTCCACTACCATTTTCTCTCATTGATATTTGCTCATACTATTTTTTGTTCTAGTTTAATTTGATTTCATTGTCAATCTTACAAAACCCCTCTCTTACTTTATTATTTCAATAGTTAAGTTTATTGAATATTTATTTTTTCTTGGATTTGACTCGGTATTTCCACTTACTTGTTATAAATTAGTGATTATGAATATTTATATATTTTGAGGGGCATCGACATGCTCATCAATCCACTAACACATGATGCACTAAATCCATAGAGAACCCAATGTCAGCTAATTGGTCTACACAACAATTTACCTCTCGACAAACATAGGTAATCCAAACAATCTACTGTCATTATTTGTTTGATCAACAGTACAATGAGGCTCATTAGTAATAAACCTCTCAACTAATTGAAAATCTGTTTCAAGGATCAAATATTTGATTCTCTTGTTTTATGCTAAGCGAATGCAATAAAGAATACCCCATAATTCAATATCAATATCTGAACAAGAGCCTAGGTTACAACTAAAGCCTCATGCCTAATTCCTATTACAGTTTCTTATGAGTCCACTAGCCACTACTCTATTACATAATTCATGATTATAATTATCATAGAATTAACTCTCTCCATCATTACTTCTGTATAGAAAGCACATTAGATAGAGAGTAGTGAATTTTCTTTGGTAATATTGCACTTTTTCTAGAAAAAAGCATGAATACTATCAGGACCTGTGGCCTTAGTGGTGCTGCTTAAAAGAGCCTTAACCTTCTCTAAGTTTGGAATCTTACTCAACACTAGTCTATCATTCTCTATTACCATAGGAAAGAGCTCGGACATATTTTGTTATTGACAGGGAATACCCTTACTTGAATAGAGTTTGACAAAGTGATCATAAAGAATTCCTCTTATACTATTCACATCAAAGATCTACTTACTCTTCGAGTTCTTGAGAACCTCAATTCAGTTTCTTTTCCCCTAATAATGGTTTATTATGAAAATATCAAATATTCATATTTACTTTTTCCTTTTCTAGCATATTAAGGTAAGGATTCGAATGTACTTTCTAAGCAAGTTGAATTCCTTCCAACCTTTTAATTTAATTTGATGTTTTAAGAGAGATGCTCCTCAATATATCTTTATGCCACACTCATGCCCTCTCCATAAAGTGGTCACATGCAAATTCAAGCAGCTGACTTTGGTCCCAAGCATTTGTAATAACAGAATCAGATCTCTCATCAGATAGCCAAACTGCTTAGAACCAAAAGAGGTAGTTTCCCAATATGAAGGTTGGTGTAATATCAAACTAATTAATAATGGGCAGTGGATTGATTTTTAGTACGACAAATAGATTACCTTTGCCTTGGAAAATCTCAAGCGTCAATTGATATCAACCAATCATTTATCCAATTTCTCATAAATATGGCCTCTAACCTAGATAAACTAGCTTTTAATAAACCCTATGTTAATTATTTCATATTCCACAATCCATTTCTTAAACTTATCATGTTTACTTTCTTTTATAGGAGCTCCTCTAATCTTGCCATCCGAGACTAAGAAAATGTTAAAGTCCCCCACAACCAGCAATAGAGTAGAGTTTATCTCAATAATAACATAGAGTTGTTCTCATATTTTCTTATAGATAGGAGCTTCTGAATGCTCGACATCAAAGTAATCCTCCGTCAAGAGCCATTAATTGTATCTACTTTCGTACGAATAAATTATCAATAGACTTGTTTGACTTGGTGTAATCTTCTCATTCCAAAAAATCCAAATTCTTTTAAAACATCCTTATATAGGAGATTAGATAGTATTAGTGAATTTCAGAGACTTAGCCAGTAGTATAGCTCAATGATTCAAAATTCAAGTCTTAAAAAGGACATGAATTTTAGGTTTGTGTTATCTAACTAAGTTTTTGATGAACAATCTAAACTTGGTACTATCAGCACCTTGACAGTTCTAGATAATTACACTTATTAAAAAGAAGAAAACATTACAGAGTAAAGAAAAAGGGCAAACAAAGATCAAAAGAAATAGAAGAAAGCCTCAAATGAGATAAATAAATCATCTTCCCCCAAGATTATTGGCATTACAAAATCTACCTCTATTGATTTCAAAAGAGGTGTATTACGATGAACTTCTTCTAGTTATACTCTGTCGATAGGATTGGGGACTGCGAGTTTTGATACCTTATCTAGAATTATTGGCTCCAAAGTCATATCCATAGCAGAGGCTTCAAAAAATTTGAACCTTGCCCTAGAGACATAATTGTCTTGGGGATTATCTTTGATGACTCAACATGCACTATTTTCAGTTGTAGATTATCTCTTGGTGATATTAGAGGTTTCTCTTGTTGATGATAATTCACCTCTTTATTTTATTAGATATGATACTTCTCTCTTCATGGTGATTCTTTGAGATGTCATGTTGTGGATTATGACTCCTTATTTCAGGCATTGTGTTTTGGCTTAGTGGGCTTTGAGGAAGCTACATAGTCTATTTTCTTTAGGGCAGTTGCTCCAGACCCAAACTTACTAGATAATTTTTGACTTAGCTCTTTGGAAATTTGCCTCATTTTAATATGTCAAAAGTTGTAACTATAGGCTCAATGCTAATACTTGGTAACTCATATGGCTTCGAGACCTATAATTAAATAAATATGCTTACTCCTAACCACTTTCTTTATTATCATTACTAATACCTCAAATCAAGAAGCCTGATGAGATAAGGAATCCTCTCTCACTTATTTGCTCACATGTTATTTTTTATTTTTCATTTATTGAGGCGCTCACCATGGAAGTAGTTGAGACATGCTATTTATTTCTTTGTCGCATTTAAACTAACATTCAATTGCCAAAGTTTATTTCTAGCTCTAGCTTAACCACTAAAATTGGCTCCTCTAGTGCTTTCCTAGATATTCGGCCATCCTCATCAATATTCGATTCACCGCTCGTCTGGTCTTGGCAACTTAGAGTTAAATAGCCATATTGAATGTACATAAAATAGATATGGTGTAACCCTTCAAAATGTAGGTGATGCAACTATCAACATGTGTAGAATTTTAATAGTAAGGACTTAGCCAAGTAGATGTATACATAGATACATGCAAAGCTAGTTCTCCAAAGTTTTTCCATCTTTATGCCAATGTGAACTGCTCTTCTCATCGTATAAGCCAGGTTTAAGAGAAAGTTTAAAGTGTAAAACTCCATCGACAACTCAAGGACACAAACCCATGCAACAACCTTAGTTATACCACTTGAGGTAGGGTCAAAATCAAGCATCCATCATTAGACCATCATATATCAATCCACAATTATCCATGATCCCTATACCAAAATAAGGTCATATTTATCATTAGAAGTTGGTCGAACTAAATAAAAATCTTGTCCAAGATTGATTAGGTAGAAGTCTACCAGAAGGTTCCATAACTAAGAAAAGAGTCTCTTTAGGTAGCAAAAAGCTATATTATAATTTAGCACTTTGACCATCAACATTTTTTACCATTAGCATCGCATTTCCGCTTTCTCAGTTTTGGTCAACTATATGATAGGTAGAAAGGATCCACATCATCTTCATCCTCAGAATCACTTGAGATCATATTCTCTTCATTGTTGAACTTAAAGTAATAGTTGCTATTTGAGGCTAGAAATTCCTCTGGGTTCCCCATGGTAACATAGTTACATGTCAACTTTCTTTGATACTCCTCAACATCATTTTAGGTCTAAGATGGGAGTTTCGGTTGTGTAGTCTAGGCATCCGATGCTAGGCTCCTTATTCCCATCTTAATCGTCAGTAGGGGAATGTGGTAATTTTTAGTGGTACCATAGGAAATGTGATAATTTTCCATAGTGTTGATAAATTTTTAACATTTACAAATAGATACGACTTATGTGCAACTTGTAATATGATAATTTTATAAATTCATTTTTTTTTTCTTTTAGAAGAGGTAGGTTATGTCATAAGCAAACTATATTTAAAAGAAGAACTTCCATCTATAGGCTTGGAACATGCCAACTTCAATCTAAGGTTTTTTTATTAATGGAAATCCGATTAATTGGGTTTTACATTATCTCTCTTCATGAGAGCACTCTCTCTCTCTCTCTCTCTCTCTCTCTTCATGAGAGTAAACTAGGTTTTTTTACCTCTCTTTTCTGTTCCCTTTTTCTGGCCGTCGCTCACCCATCACCACTTCCCTTCCATCTACTCACCACTAAATCTTTCGACCATCCAATCCTCTTTGCCTTGGCAATCGTCCTTTCTTCAAAGATCGCATATATCTGCTCCTATTCTCCATAGTTGTCATTTTTTTCCTACAGCCTTCATTACTGTCCCATTGATCTGAAGTCATCCAGAGGGGTCTTGATTTCGTCACCATTCCAGCTTCTCTCTAATCCGGCCTCCAACCACTGCTTGACTCCACATCTAGCAACCTCTAGAGTTTTGGTCTCATCGGAGCTTTCCACTGGAGCTTCACTTAGAGTTTGCTCCTAGCCCCTCCACATAGGCCATCAATCCTTTGAGTTTAGTCTCTGCATTACCTCGGGAGCTAGCCCATCAATCGGCAAGCCAAAGCTCACCCCTGTAGATGGTCGGAGGGGATTGTCGTCATCGACATCCCCTCCGATCATACTCGATGTGTATTTTTTCATGTTTTTTGTCTGCTAATATGATGTTATTCGTGGTTTATATATGTTTGTTGTGTGCTTTTGCTTGGATCAGCTTTGGCTGGATCTGAGATCCATTCAGATCTCGATGCCTTTCCTATGCTTGCAGGTGGAGAACTTTGTCTTGGTTGATTTCGGTCAGCCTTGGCTCTAATTTGCGTGTATCTTGTATGCACTCAAATGCCCACGAGGCTTCGTCCTTGATGCCACCATGTGGTTATTAACCGTAGCTTGTCTTGGCAGACTTATGCTCCGGTTGTTGGCTTTCGTGCCTATTCGACCGCCCCTCGCTTCTCCCTGTGCCACCCTGTTGTCTTTGGTTCGGCTGTCGTCTTCCATTTGTTATTATTGTTGTATGTCTACGTATTTATCTTCCTTGTACTGTAATCTTTTTTAATATAGGCTTCGCGCCACTTTTATGAGAGAAAAAAATCTATGGTAATTTTTATAAATTCATATATTATTATTTTTTTCTCATAGGAAAGGCAAGTCATGTCATAAGCAAACTAGGGTTAGCCAGTTTAAATCTAAACTGTAGTATTAGTTAACCGGAATGAGACAAGAATAGTGATATCACCAAGTCAAAAAACTCGTGTGTCTTTTGTATATGTGTGTTTGTGAGAACGTGTGCGGAGAATTCCTCTTGTTTTGTGTAAAATATTAAGAAAATCAAAATGCATTTACTTGATACCTGAGAATATTTGAGAGGTGCATCTAATAATGAATTCCACAGTCAGTTCTTTGTCTTCAATATGTAGTCTTTGTCACATTTAACTAATTAAGTAATGGATTTCGTTCACCTAACTACAATCCACCATGGGGTCGTCGAATATATTAGATTAATCAAAACATTAATGGCATTGTGTTTTACTAAAGTGTCAACATCAAACATCATTTGTTCATTCGATGCATTTAGACATCTTGGAATGTAGAGAAAACCCTAAGAACAAGGTATTAAACTTTCCACAATAATCAGGTTCGGATAAGCCATATGTGATAGTACGCATAACAATTTAGATTGACGTTGTATGTTAGGTGGTGGACAACATAAATATATTGTCTTTGGAAAAAGTGTAAAAATGACAGATTTTAGTTACTTATTTAAACTAAATGATATCAAAGTAAAACAATTCAAAACCACTTTTCCCAATGCTTTTGAAAATGCGAGGATCAAATGTCCTTGTCAAATTTTAGCTACTTATTTAAACTAAATGATATCAAAGTAAAACAATTCAAAACCAATTTTTCCAATGCTTTAAAAAAAGCGAAGATCAAATGTCCTTGTCTATTTTTATCCTAGGTCTACAAGGGGGCCTAATAACCTCATAAAACAAGAAATCCTTCGTTGGCTTGGACAATGACCAGTATCTGTCCATTCTATAATACATGCCATCGTCCACAAGAGGAGGGACCTCCATTTTGCTTTTAGTCTCCATCAATTGCGCGCATATGTGTATATGTATATGTATGTGTATATATATATACATGTCTTTACATGGTTTCAACCTATTCTATTTAATTTAAGCCGCATACCAGCTCACTCATTACTTTTATTCGAGCTAAGATAATTTTTTTAAATTGCTATAAACTTTTTGACATTAGTATGTAATAGAACGTATTTTCAAATAACTTAGTTGTTGATTAGATTTAAGTGATTGTATGTCTCACACGTTATAGACGATGCTACGAAAAGAAAATATTGACATTCTTTGAACACATGGTCAAAGAAGGATCATAGAACTTGAGCACGTGAAACGATAAAACGAGGGAGCTCTAGTGAAGGGCTATTTTTAAAAAAAGTGTTACTCTTTCTAATAAATTATGAAAATGACACCCAAGAAAAACTTAATTACAAAATTGGTTTACACGTGAGACACGAGTACCAAATCAAGAAAAAATTACATTTGATTACACAGATTTTTTTGCAACTTTTTTTTTTGGAATAAATGCTCTGAGTTTCCTTTAGTTTGTTTTAATCACCGATTCAACTATTCTAGTTCTAAAATGTCAATTAACTCATCTAGTTTATTGTAAGTCCATTATTTAACCTCTCGCTGATGTCATCAGACTAACATAATTTTGTAATTATATTTTTACCCTTGTAATAATAAAATCAATGTATTCTCCATCCTTCTCTTTTGTTTCCCTCCCTTCCCCCACCTCTAACCTTCTTGTCCTCTCTTTTAAAGACAATGGGTTTTACCCCTAGTACAAAAATCCATAGTCTTCATCTCCTCATTGTCTCCTTTATAATACATGAAGTCCATATAACTCATCACCCATCTCTCCACTCCCTTTGTCTCTTCTTCAAAGTCTATGGCATGAAGATGTGCGATTTTGGCTTGTTTCTGCTAGGTCGGAGCAACTTCTAGATTTTGTCTAGGAGATCATCAATACAAGGCTCACCTCCAGAAATGAGTAAGATGAGGAGGACTGCCTCTTGGTGTTCAAAAATGACAGTACACGATCTATTTTAGAAAATTTTGATGCTCACCAATTTATTAGAAAAGGTAAACAGTCACTTTTGTTTTTAGTTCTGGGTTTTTTTTTCAAGGACAAAACTATTATTAAAAAATTATGTTAGCCTGATGATATCATCAAGGGGATAAGTAAGACACTTATGATAAGTTAAATTACATTTTAGAATTACAAGAGCTGAATGGGTGATTTAAGCAAACCAGAAGGAACTAAGGGCTTATCTTTTTACTATTTAATTTTAATTTTTTGAAAACAATTTTAAAAATAAAATTTTTTGAATAAATATTTGATTTTTTTCTAAAATTTTTATTTTGAGAATCATGTATACAAAATTTCCTCAATCTGAGTTATATCCAAATTTTTATGCCCTAATGTGATGGTTTAAGTTCAACAAGAGAATTTTACAAAGATAGTAAATTGTTAATCGAGAATTGATTTCATGATTATATTATATTTGCGGATCTAGGGTGTAACCTAAAAAATTATATTGAAAAATAATTTAAATCATAGTAAATTATGCTATGCATATTTTGTTCGATTTTAGAAACCTAATTTTCTCCCAAAATAAGACATTATAGTGGTCGAAATATCGACAAACCATTCATATATTTTGAAATTTTTTGCATATTTTAAAAAAATTCTTGATTCGAGCACCCGAACACCAAGATATTGCTCTACAAAAAATTTCACATAATTCT
Source organism: Hypericum perforatum (assembly GCA_012979155.1). Lineage (NCBI taxonomy): Eukaryota > Viridiplantae > Streptophyta > Magnoliopsida > Malpighiales > Hypericaceae > Hypericum > Hypericum perforatum. The sequence continues at coordinate 39,562 of SOPF01027307.1, read as the reverse complement.
CAACTTGAGTTTTTGCAAAAAAAAAATTAAAAGACTAAGTCATAATTTTTTTTAGCAACTTGGCAGTCATTGATAATTTGTTTGTGACTCAGTCTAAATTACAATAATTTTTTTCAAATACCTTACGTGAACACTAATTTGATAATTAATTTTTTTAAAATAATTTTTATAACTTATCATGAATAATAACAACTTTAAAAAACTAATGGAAAGATCTGTTGCAGAAACGCAAAAAGATATAATGATTTCTCCATGATAGTATATGTAGTAATAATTCAAAGTACTATGCGTGAGCAAAAATCTATATTTTTCTTGCTAATTTGAAATTGATTGTCTTTCGGGTGTCACGTAAAATGCAGTTTTATCAGTAGTTTATATTTCATCCGTAAATTTTGAACGACAGAATATTCAAAATACTTAAATTTTTTATTTTATTGAAACATTTTTAGATATCAAACCCAAAAAAAAAATTTATCAATGAAAATTGATTTTCGTGATAAAAAGTTTTGTTAACTAGCTTTGTCTACATCCAATTTTAGGCCAATTTTTTTAGCGCTCGCAAAGATGAAGATGTTACTTGACAATTTCTTGAATTTGAACTTTACAAATTAAAAAAAAAAAACCTCTCTCGACTAGCACAGTTATACACAAAATAACTTTTTGGAACAACTTATTTTCACATTCCCAAATCACTTATTAGATGACAAAATCCCAACTCCCGTATAGAGACAACTCCCTGGCCGGCCATATCTACATGCTGCCAAAACCATATTTCTCTCTCTCTCTCTCTCTCTCTCTCTCTCTCTCTCTCTCTCTCTCTTTCCCACATAAACTTCGCTGTCTTCTCTGAGCTATACCTGAGAAGAAAAGGATTAGGCCTTTTTGTTTGCCATGAAAAAGGTTTATTTCCAGCCGATGATTCTTATTGCCTCGTATGGCTCCCCTGTAACTTGACACATATATATGATCCACAAAAGGCTCAAATCCATCAGAAAAAGAACATGGTGGTACCATCTTTTCCCCAATTTGACTTATATCGTGTGACATTTCTCCCTAAAAAGAATGTATTTTGGAACAAATAGTTTTAATAGTTGAATACTATGATAATATATGTAGGAGGACTCTCTCAACTATATTCGTAACAGACTAACAGTAACACTCAAGTGAAATCAAACATACAATAATTTGATTTTTTTTAAAAGGTTCCCCAATATTAAATTTATCAAGTTTTAATCCATATACAATCATCAAGTTGTCCTATGTTTTATGTGGTGATGTCGAATGCTCTTTGATCTATGGACATGATCATTGTGGTAAATGTCATAATCCCCGAGACTTCACCCATGTTTTTTTAAAAAACTCAAAATCTCTTACCTACAATAATTTTGTATACTTCCTTGGTAATCAGATATGCGTCCTTTTTTAAAACAATCTCAATAAATACCCAGAGAAAAAAAGCCGACCTGTCTCATTCTAATTCGTTTTTCTTTCCCTCGTTTATTCTACGCATCTTTCTCGGGTCCGTGTCCCAATAAACCAAAAGCTAAACCACCACCCACTATTACTACTATGGAATGGTCTTTGTCTCCCCTTCTGATTTCTGATTCTCTCTATCTCCATTTTCACCTTTTCTTTCTTCACTCTCTCTCTAGCTATTTCCTTAACATTTTTATTAATTTCCCATATGATGCAATTCACTGAAACCCCTCAACTCCCGCCTCCTCCACCTCCTTCTTTCCACCAAATAGTACCTACCTCCATGTCGCAGCAGGCGACCGGTCGTCCCTGGCCGGGATTCCCGACGTCCAAGTCATTGGGAATAGCCAACAGCAACTTCGGAGATGCCAACTGCATGGAGCAGCTCCTCGTCCACTGCGCAAACGCGATAGAGCAAAACGACGCCACTTTGTCGCAGCAGATCCTGTGGGTCCTAAACAACATTGCTCCGCCGGACGGGGACTCCAACCAGCGACTCACCTGCGCTTTCCTCCGTGCCCTAATCGTCCGGGCCGCGAGGAGCGGCACGTGTAACAAGCTCCTCGCCGCCATAACCACCTCCGGAACGTGCAACAGTCTTTCCATCAACACCCACAAGTTCTCGGTGATCGAGCTGGCCGGGTTCGTCGACCTCACTCCCTGGCACCGGTTCGGGTTCGCCGCCGCCAACTCAGCTGTTTTAGAGGCCGTCGAGGGGTTTCCCGTGGTGCACATAGTCGACCTCGGAATGACACACTGCATGCAGATGCCCACACTCCTTGACGCTATCGCCACTCGGTTCGAGTCCCCACCGCTGATCAGGATCACCGTTGCGCGCAACCCGGAAGGTGTCCCGCCAATGATAAACCTCTCCTACGAGGAGCTGGGCTCGAAGCTCGTCAACTTCGCTAGGTCCAGGAACCTCATGGTTGAGTTCCGGGCCGTCCCTTCGAGCTACACCGATGGGTTTTCTTCCCTCATCGATCAGCTCCGGGTGCAACAACAACAACACTTGGTCTATGGAGAAGGGGCAAACCAACCCGGGGAAGCTCTCGTCATCAACTGCCAAATGTCGCTACATTACATCCCAGACGAAACCGTCGCCACTGTAGATAGTAACACTAGCTCTAACTCCTTGTCCTCTTTCCGTTCAATGTTCCTGAAGTCCGTCAGAAGCTTAGATCCGACGGTCGTCGTTTTAGTTGACGAAGACGCGGATTTGACTTCGAATAACTTAGTATGTAGACTAAGATCGGCCTTCAATTACCTATGGATACCTTACGACACGGTGGACACGTTCCTCCCGAAGGGGAGCAAACAAAGGGACTGGTACGAGGCGGAGGTGTGTTGGAAGATAGAGAACGTGATAGCCCACGAAGGGTTGCAGAGGGTGGAGAGGCTGGAGCCCAAGAGCCGGTGGGTTCAGCGGATGAGGGCGGCCGGGTTCCGGGGCTCCCCGTTCAGCGACGACGCCATTTCGGAGGTGAAGAACATGCTGGACGAGCACGCCGCCGGGTGGGGACTTAAGAAGGAAGAGGACGAACATCTTGTGCTTACTTGGAAAGGCCATAATGTTGTGTTTGCTACTGCTTGGGTCCCTGCTTAATTAGTTAGTTCAGTGGCCATATTATCTACATATTAAGTGGCTTTCCCCACAAAAAAAAAAAAGAAGAAGTTAGTTCTAGTGTGGGATTATTTTGATCTTTTGTCCTTCAGTTTTTCGTTGATCCTAATGGAAACTAATCCAATTAGTTAATTTCTCTTGGCGATTTTTCTTATTTTCGATTGTTTTAATTTTGCTTGATTGTTAGTTTTTAACTGTGCGGTTTATGTATCATCATCTGCTTTTAGAGTAGACTAATGGCTCTTAGTTAATGAATTGGTGATATGTGAAGGAAATTCTGGCCTTGTGAAAGAAAGACCACTGCAATAGTCTCGGACGTTCCAAGATAGAGTTCAGTTGTATGAATACTTGAGAGACCGATGAAACAATTTTTTTTTATAAGGTCCGATTATAAATGAGTTTAATTCTAAGTTATTCGTCTCTTATATATATAAGAATGGATATGGGAGGCCGTGAAGATTCAAGAGATAATTAGCTCTTGAAATTCTTAGTATCCTCGATTAAGTTTTTTGAATGAACGATGCACTTATTTATAGTACGTCATTAACTTATTAACTCTCAGTTAACTCTTATTATTTTTTATATTTTCGGGAGGAGCCTCTTGGGTTTAATCTAGTATATAAACAAAAAGAAGCATCTTTATTTCTTGGAGAGAAAAATTCAGCATGGGAGATGGGGAATTTTGTTCCAGTCGATATTTTTAAAGGTTTTAGTCTCGATATAAAATCAAGATATGATAAACTGGTCAACGAGAATCCTACGGCCAAAAAAGCATAAAAGCTCTCTTCAAGTTTTGCGACCTTACAAACAATTATCTTTCTAATTTTAGATTCCTTATTTATATGATAGTAGTTTTAATTGACAAACAACCAAGTGAATAAGACATTTTTTTAAGGATATAAAAATTATTTTACATGATAAAATAAAAAATGATTGTTGATATCGGCCATAAACTCAAATATAATATTTAAATATAAAATAACAAAAAAAATTTTTAATAGAAAAAATCAAACTAATAATTATGACGTAGATGAAAGATCTGTGAATAATTTGTCATTTTCCTCTTTAAACTAATGATATGTCAATAACTCAAGTAAACGACGAAAGTATATTGTAAGTCAAAAGAGATATGATCATGTCCAATCATCAAATATTTCAATATTATCTTGTCTATCTTCTAGAATTTTTAATTGAGCTACCCCTAAAAAATATATTTTCTTATTTTTTTCATCTTATTATTAAATTATCGACAAAACAAACAAAATTCCAAAATTCTTTCAATTTTATTTAAAAAAATCTTACCATTTTGAGTTTTTCTGTCCACACAGAGCTCAATCTAGTTATTTAGATTATCATTTTTCTATTATACTACTGAGTTTTTTATTCAGTGGTTAAAAGTTTTATTATTCCAGTTCATTCAATGTTCTTTGTCAAGTGTTATCAGATTTTTCACCTGATTTCATAATATGAGTTTTTTTAATTAAAAAAAAGTGGTACATAAATGTCGCAATTTATTTGTAAGGAAATCAATCTCGGATGAACCGAATTAGGATGGGTTCTGATTAGTTAACACCAATTGGCATGACCCAATTATTCCATAGGAGATAAAAGAATCGATCCAAATATTAAAAAAAATTAATACACTTAAGAAATTTTAGGTCAAAGACCAAAAACTTTTGTTAAAAATTATCTTTTAAAATGGAATTTGATAGTCATTACAGAATTTATTTGGCAAGTGAAAGCCGCAAGGGCCCCACAACATTCCTTCCCCAAAAGATGCAGCTATCCAGACTCACATAGTTGACTTTTTCATCTTTGTCCAAACAAAACATTGACCCCCGCAATTGCACAAAGAGAGAATAATACATTAGATTGTACACTTTTTATGTCCAGCGTGTAACTCCCCACCGGATTCCTCGGTGCACATAACCTATTAAAACGTCACATTTTTTGGTACAGTTGTGTTCTTTCCGTCTCTCACTTTCCAACAATAGAAATCTTCATTTGTTGGACAAAACATTATAACACAGTACCGTTCCTATATTGTTTCCATTTCCGGTAGTTACACAGTGCTAGATTTGGTGGCCGTGTCCTATGACATGACATGAGTGACCTCAAGTAGCTGATCATGACGATTCTGTCTTAGTAGTTGTTGTGGTCGGAGACAAATGCAAAAAACATTAAAGAAAAAGAAAAATTAAAAGAGAAAATTTACTTTAGTATCAGTTTTTTTATCAACTATTTTGTGGTCTTGTTTTGTAATTCTGTTGATAAAAATAGATTATAAAATCTATACATTTAGTACATTTTTTTTAGTTATAAATATCAATTTAAAAAATTTATATCATCAAACAACATGATACTAAAAATAATTTCCATCAAAATAACATGATATTTAAAAAATTCCCCGGATAAATAAACATAAACAAAACAAAAAAAAAAAAGAAGTTCCGAAGTACCAAGTAGTTGGCTACTGAGTGTCAAAACGCACGTGGTCGTTGACCTAAACAACTTGTAGAGAAGCTTCTGAAAATAAACCGAAGCCAAAATACCCGACCAAGCCACTCTCTCTTTTCCTACTTTGCTTACTTACTAGCCCTAATTCCCCCCTCTCTCTCTAGAAATTAGCTAGTGATCCAGGCAAATTGAAGTGAATTACCCAGTTAGCTTCTTGAAAATTGAACTGGGTAGTTCTTGGATTTGAGGTTAGTTGCGTTGCGGTTCTTCTCCTTGGTACTTTTCGTGGGTCAATTTGTTTCAGCTTCTTATTTGGATCCAATTGCTTACTGGGTCTTCTTCAAATTGAAGTTTTGAGCTTTGAGATACTTATATTGTGCTTGTTTTGATGCGGGTTCACGTGCTCGTGACGGGATCAGAGTTGCGGAGAATTTGGTTACGAGTGTTATTAGTAAGTTATCGAATTTGGGGTTTAACTAGGTGGAAAGATTTGATTTTGAGATTAAATTCAATCTGGGTTTTCTGTATCTAGCTCGGAATCGAATCAGTTTTCGGTAATTGGGTAGCTCTGTTTTATGATTTTGACTTGAAAATTAGGCAGTTGAGTAAGAAGTTGAGATTCCAATTGAGTTGTAGAAGTTATGTGATTTGGTCTTAAGCATATTGTTGAATCTTATAATGCTTCTATATAGAGTCGGAGCGAGTCAGTTTTGTTGCTGTGGTTCCTCGCCCTTTGACACGAGCGTCCTAATTTTTTGATGGGCAGGAGGCTGTAGACCGAAATGCCGGCAGCTCGATACATTTCGGAGGTAGGCACGGCGGAGATAAAGTCCCAAATTGAGAAGAGGATTGGGCATTCGAAAGCGGAGAAGTACTTTGATCTTCTTGGGAAATTCTTGGGTTTTAAGATTAGCAAACCAGATTTTGATAAACTCTGCATTGGGATACTTGGGAGAGAGAATGTCCGTCTTCACAATCATTTGCTCAGATCCATCCTTAAAAGTGCATGCCTGCCAAAAACGTCTCCGAAGTTTAACAGAGAGCAAGGTTTCTCAGATGTGGGATTCCCCAATGGACATCAACGAAGTAGCATATCTTCTCTTTGCAGAGATATTCCCAGATCTCCTCGACGAGGCAGGACACATAATTTTTGTGACCGTAAGATCGGAGATCGTCCTAGCCCTCTGGGTCCTCATGGAAAGCGGAATCCTACTGAGTTCCCCCCTTTGGGTAACAAGGTGCTCAGTTTAGTCGAAGATAGAGAAGAGGTTGATCCGGGCTTAGGAATCCCAAACGTATGCAGTAGGAGTCTTGTTACAGCTCCACTTGGCATTTCCATTAACAATGGAATCGGACGAAAAAGAAAATGCTTGATGTCTTCTTGTCCCACCGAAACCTGTTATCTTAATGGAGAGCTACCCGACACGAATTCTTTGCATAAGAGGTTGACAAAGAAGTTGGAGGTTGAAGGAATTAAAGTGTCAGGTGATTGTGCCAACTTGCTGAACAGCTGCCTTGATGGCTATCTAAAGAGATTGATCAAGCCTTGTCTTGATCTAGCTCGTTCGAGGTCTGTTTCAAAACAGAAACGTAATATGCATGGTCAAGGAAGATCTGGTTTGAATCAGATGTGGCCAAAAGCTTATGCAAAAAAATCGGGTGAGGATGCATCGGTTTCTATGCTAGATTTTCGGATAGCAACAGAGACGAACCCCTTGGTTCTTGGGCCAGATTGGCCGGAGCAACTTGAGAAGGTTCGTTTGCACGTGTTAGAAGAATGAGGTGGAATCGGAGCTGACTTTCTGCTGATTGGAGATATAAGGCTATAGATGATTTATTTGTTAACAAAGTAGTTGGATCTGGTTTAATTCTCGTGATGCCTGCTCGTCGTTTATATAATCGTTGAAGTACAGAGAAAGTGAAGAGATTGATGCTTGGACTTCCGAAGATAAGATTAAGATTGTAAATAGGTCTTTGAGTTTATTATTTCCGGGAGGGTATGACAAGGTATAGTTTGAAGGCAGTAACACTTGTGAAAAAGTAGGCTGTCCACCATTTAGAGCTGATAATAGTTCGTTTGTTCATTAATGAATTTCTCAACAAAAGATTTACTTTGCAATTTGAGGCTGTTTTCCTTCCTTAATAATTGCATTTATTGTGATTATCTTAGTTCATGCAAGCTACTTTGGATCTAGACAGTAACGAGTAGTGATCGGTATACGAAGGCCGACGAAGACCGATTTCTGCAGAATCTTGATTCTTATCTGTGGCAAGTTCTGCATAAACAGCAGGCCATGGGTCAGGTCTATGATGTGAGATTCTTAATGGTGAATTATGACCTCCTGCTTATAATTCATCTAAACTTGGACCTTGGAAATGAAAAGTCTTTAATGTCTCTTCGAACATTTGAAAATACCACAGTGTTAAATATTTGCCATAAAATTTTGCCGTTATTTAAAAGTTTTTCGTTGCCGGGAACGTAGATTGATCGCTCCACTAGGTTTCTGAATAATTAAGTGTATCAACAACTAAAACACAGTTGTAAGTTCCTCTTGGTGGACCAGTTAGAACTTGTACTAAAGGCATATTTTAAGGATATGCGTCGAACCCACGTTATGACCTTGAACAAAAGGGGGGGAGTCAAAAAATATGGTAAAATAGTTAAATAGAGATAGACCCAAATGTCGTAACAAGATTCTGTACTTTTTCTGACGTTTACACTTACAAATAAGAAAAACTATATTCTTGATCTTTAAAATGTAAAATAAATCATCAGATATTAATGCTGACGTTTAACAGACAAATTTATCCTTGTCCCGACATATTAAAGTTGAAAATAGGCACTTAATTCGGCCGTTAAAAATTTGGATTCCTTTCCATCGACACTTTTCTCAATGTCTAAACACTGAGTTTTTGTAAATCAAAACGCGACGTTGTTTAAAAAGTCGAACACTTTTGAGCCAATTGCAATGTTTAGAATTAAACGACAAATCTTATGAATATCGGAATTTAGTCTTTGTCCTTTGTTTTTTATTTCCTCGGTGGATTGTTTTTTCACTTTTATTTTTTGGACTTTTCCTTGTGATATTGCATTTCTCGATTTTAACGTCAAAGTAAATATTTATCTCGGCTCTCTAATTTTCTGTCATTTTGTTTTTTCTTATGAAGTTTTGACGTTGTAGAGTTTTGACAAAGTCAATGGTGGTATGCCCATGTAGCACCATACTAGAAAAATATCACATTTAGTTTGTTGTATATTCCATGACATTTTCTGACAAGAGTGTTGCTTGCAGAAAGCAAGACACTGAGACTAGTGGCAGGGTAAATATTGTCCTTACTTATATAGAAACCTGAAGTCCAGTACTTCTTGACAGCAAGTCCGCGCCCAGGAGCGCTGCCTTGAAGTCTTCCTCCTCGCTATCCCATGACGGGACCTGAATCAGGCAATAAGAGAGTGCTTGTTAGAACCTGGACAACTAATAGTTGTTCTTGATATTCATATTCGGGAAGCTCACATAAAGAATGTTATTTTCAGGGCGTCGTCTTACCTCTGCAACAGAATGAACAAAGTACTCTTCGATTTTTTCCACGATCCTTTTGTCCTTTCCCGTCATCAGAAGAAAGTTAAACACCGCACCTGCAAATCTACAGAACATCATCACTCATCAATTTTCTGAAACACGTCAACTGTTGGCATTACAATCCCAACTCGTTTATTTTCTAAAACATCCATTCTACTAAGTGATGCAGACCGCCACTAGTCAGTCTACTAAGTCTGCATCTAAAGCTCAGGTCAAGTAAAAACCGTCTGTTGGTCAAATCCCCTGACAAGAAGATCAGTAGTTATGAGAACATGTGTTACTCCATCTTTAAGTTCTTTCACAATCTTGTCTCGATCTTGTCTGCACTACGTTTCGACTCGACAAATATAATCGTCTGGCCCAACCTCTCTCCAAACTATCTTGTCCGTTCTATATGACCCGAATCTTTGCAGGCTCGTGAGGGCAATACACCTTGTATTGCTTTACGACGTCCAAGGATATTTCTTCTTTCTTTAGAAAAAGATGATTATGCTCCTTTTTCACAACTCTTGATACAAAATCCTTCACAACTTCAATGAATGTGGCAGAAAATAAGAGGCCCTGAGAATAAGTAAGAGGTAAATAAATCATCCGTCATTTCACAATTTATCGCAAAAGGAAACAATACGTAATTTTTTTTCGAGATAGGGTGTGTTTGAGGTGTTTGACAAGCCTAACAATTTCTATTGACTCTTTCAATGTCCTTCATAATCCTTTGCTAATTATCTTGAAAACCATCCTGGCCGAGTCAAATTCATAGGTTGAGGAAAGCAGAATAATATCTCGTGAAGAAGGATAATTCATGTCAATACTTCAGTTCTATCATCTATGGTTTCCGCCACACCACGAACATGTAGGGACGAATGTATATGGTGATATATGGGATAATTTGCGCCCAGAACAAAATTATGGATATATATTTAATAGAAAAATAGAATTCGTCTCAATTTATATTGATTAATCTGTTGTCACTACAATTTTTTTTTGTCAATAGAGTACAATAATATTTTTTTACTATAGTACAAATTTTTTGGATCTGTTCCTGTTAACATATAAATGAGCAAACTCTTGATTTCAAATGGCGATATGCTAAATAAACACTCTGGAAGAGTGTTCACAAAATCCAATATGTTGCTAGGGGTGCAATGGAAAGAACATATTTGCATTCCAAATCGTACATGAACAACAAAAAAATGGCGGGGTATGTATGCAGGTATGCACCTTGACAAGAACTTTGAAAGATTTTTTTCATCTTCTCGGTCGAGCGATGATGGTGGTGGAAGAATTTCCGATCTCATGGTGAGTTACGGCTTCAGGGGAACAGAGATTCTGAGAGAGTTGGGGGGCAAGTTTGAGAAATTTTTGTAGGGTTTTTTATACCATTTTTAGGTTAATTAGAGAGATGGATTAAGTCTGGAGGAGAATTATTCTAAACCATATGGAAAGATTGCGCTGCCATATTTTTTTTCTTTAATATTGGTATTCTGAGTATATTAGTATGGAAATAGTTTGTATGTCAATATTGATATGTATAAATCTTTTGTTGAATATATGGAGAAGAAACGAACAATAGTAGGCTCGCTTGATGTCTTATTCTCTGTCGTGGAATAAATCTTGGGTTAAAAATACGCACGAGAGAACACGGTCGTGCAAGTCATACAGTGATAAATCAGATCGTATCTGCATGGACAGACGAATTAATTTCTTTAAGTACCAGATTATAAATTCCTGAACTTAATCTAATCGGATTGATTTAATGTGATTGGTGATTTTAATACTACGAATAATATTATATTCGAATCTAGATTTTCAATCCTAATCCCTAATGACAATAATCAAACAAAGGTAATAAACAAAACAAGACAAAACAAATATAATCTTTTTTTTTAGAGAATAAGAGGGGAAAAGAGACTTGGGGGACAAGCAATTGATTGATTAAAACAGATGTAATCTTGTACTAAGAATCAAGGTTGTCAATCTCAATCCAAGAACACACAATATGAAAGGATCAAGCAATTAACAAACAAGAAGATTGAATGTAAAAGTATCTCTTGTATTAAAGTATGAAAATACCTTGTTACTTGAGAATTCTGAATCATTGATTACAATCCTTGTGAAAAAGAATAGCAATTAAGAACTAGAAAGAAAAAATTGGGTTGAAAGAATTTTGAGTTATTGTTGTCCAAGATTATCTAACTAGGATTTAAATGTTATATAGTCAAGCCAAGATACCTAAAAATAACCTAGAATTTCAATTAAATAAGACACCCAAAACAACTAATCCAGTAGTATCCAACGACTGCTTGAATAGTAGTGACTACTAGATCCAAGAATTCTTACATATTTCTAGCGACTGTTCGGGTAGTAGTGACTGTTGGGGCAGTAGGGACCGCTTGGTCTAAGGCTTTCTCCTTCAACTAGCGACCGCTGGAGGAGTAGCGATCGTTAGAGCAATAGCGACCGCTAGTTCTTAGAAGATCTTCTTCGTCCTGACCAAGGTGTATTGTCCATTACTAACTATTTTACCCAATTTCAAACTCTTTGAGATCAGTTAGAAAAACTACAACCTATCCCTATTGCAAGTGTGTGAAAAAGGTTAATAACTATGAGGATCTAGATGATTATTGTAAGGCTATTCCTATTGTTATAGATATGAAATGAATCATGTTATTAGATTCTTGAAGGAAATCAACAATAATTATTCTGATGTTAGATCTCAAATTTTACTAAGTAATTCACTTCCTACGTTTACTCGAGCCCTATACTTGGTGCATCAACATAAACAATATTACATACTGCTGGCTCTAGCTGTACACATGACTCATAATATGATACATGAGATTGGGCATGATTCAAGTAGCTTCGCTACCTAGGGAAGTCAAAGTTATAAGAAGAATTTAAATTCAAGTGAAAAGAAGTTGCATGTAGTTTGTTTGGTTGGTTATATCATTAATAAGTGATATAGAAAGCATAGGTTTCCCTTGGTTTTAAGTTGAGGACTCTATCCCATCTCTCATATTACATTCTTCATCTTAGCGCATCATGGGCAGATGACTCCTCCATATCTTAGAGCATCTTATTTTAGCCTTGACAACATCCCTAGCTTACATAATATACCAAGTTTGTCACGACCCAAACTGAGGTCGGTGACCGGCACTAGACTTCACGACATATTGACAACACAATGCAAGTCTAGTAAGCCTCAAAATAATCTCACAACAAATAAAATCCAGCGGAAGCAAATTACTAACAGAATCATGTCACTGATCAACAATCATATCCAAATCAAACCAATTTAATTTACAAACCAAAAATCACAAACATCTCCAAAGTAACTAAACAACATCTCAAAAGCACTATAACTACGGAGCATCTATACAAAAATGGAAGCATAACATCATTCGGAGATCTTAAAAGTAGCCCTCGAACAAACTAAGGTCTTTGGGAATCTGAAATTGATTTGTAAGGGGTAAGTGTCCGAAAACACTTAGCAAGGGAATAGAACATAATATATTAGTTATGACTGACATATGCATGCAACAAAACTTAATCATGCTCGACTTAACTCAAATCAAAATGCGTGATCATCAAATGCTATTACCAAACACAAATATCAACACACACACAGAGAGCTATGAATAGATTTTGTATTGCCATGTCTTCTGGTAGCTAGAGGTATCCAGATGGCCAAACAGATATTCGTTCACAAATAACAGAAGCTAGTGTACAAATGTAAACTACTGATAGCTTACAACTAATATAAGCTAGTGATAGTATACAAATGTAAACTAGTGATACCCCCAAAACTATGAGCTCATAGACTAACATCCCCAGTTAGTGCGGGAAAGCCTATTCATTTCTCTCACAGAAACATATATCTTATCAGACGTATGACCCAACAGTCTAGAATCACATCCATCTCACATGGACATGCCATATGTACTAAATCAGCCCCGAGCTAGCAATCTAGCCGACTGTTCACAAATGTCACATGTATCTCACAAACAAATCAAACGTATGTCCAAATGTACCATAGACCAACAAAATGCATGTGATGCACATCATCAAGATCCAAAACGAACATACAACAGACACAACTAAAGTTATCATGTACTATCCTCTTACTCAGATAATAACGTTCAAAAGCGTCAATTTCCAAATCCGATGCTCCTTCCACTCAAAGTGTCTTCAACATTAGAAATCTGAACAACAATCCAAAATCACATAACGAGGTTAACTCTTGGTTTCCAAAACCAATTCACCTCTAACGCTTCAAAACAACCAACTTAAACACACTCGCAATTTGTCATCGCAAACTCATCCAAATGCAACCAATAGCTCAAACCCTTTAAATGCTTGGTTTTGTACCCCATACCAATATGTATACATGTTGTAGATAGTCACTTTTGATCACAAGCACATACACCAAAACTGTTTTGCCAAACCAAACATCAACGAAGCACATAGCAAGTTCCATCGCAAGTCCAACCGCAAATAACCATCCAAAATCTCTCCAACATACCAAACCAAGCCCAAACCTCACTTCAACACAACTTCCCTGTATATACTCAGCATCTCAAAACCAACAATTAACCTCAGAATCAAAAGAATCCACTTATCAAACTCAACTCTCAAACTTGCTCAGTCAAGAACACAGCCACACTGTCCGAACTTCAAAAGCATGCACAAGACGTTCCCCTCAACCAATTCAAGCAAACAATATATATTCAGAAATCTTATCAAGTGCTTAACAATCTGTTACAATACATCCAAGTCCAATTCGGAGTCTAAGCAAGCTTACCAAACTGTTCTTCTTTACCTCGCTCACTCACCACCTCAGTGAATGGCCTGTGACTCAAAAATAATTTTCTGACGAATCCTTCATCCTTCATCCAAATCACATGTGGTCAAGACCACTAGAAAGCTGATAGATCTATGTACAAGTTTTCAAAATTTCATGGCCAAATTCTTAATCTAAATATCCTTACCGTTCACTGTATTCTCGAAACTCTCAGTTGTGTACTTGTTCAACAGCAGTCTGATTCAAATCAACTTTTCCGTCGATTCTTAGATCCACATCATACTTGTAATATACCAAAAGAAAGGTATTGATGTCTTCTTTAATTGTCTCTAAAGACTCAGAATCCAATTCTGACCAGAAGATAGCTTACTGAACTGATCTTTGTCGAGCTGTCTGCTTCTTCCTCTTTCCTCTTTCTCAACCCTTTCTCTCTTTTCTCTCAAGTTTCGTTTTGTGACTGAGAGGATACGTGCTTTGCCTCTCCAAGATATATTCTGAGACATGTGAAGAGTTGGGTGAGGTCCAATCACATTCAAGCCACCTCTTCAATAAAAATCTAGGAAGCATACAAAGAAGTTGAGGTCCAATCAGAATTCTCCTAACTTCCAGCCCAGTTTTGACCTGCTTTCTTTAATTTCTGCCCAATTTTGTACATAGCCAATTTGTAGTCTTATGTATCTAGTTTCCATAGCAAGTGGAATCACACCATTTGGATGTAAAAATGAAGAAGTTATGGCCATTACACTACAAGCAGCTCAATCTGTCCGAGCCTTGGCCAACAACTTCTCAACCAAAAAATTTCACTAAGGCATGTGTAGTGATTGAACAAGGATCCCAATGACACCAAAACACATCCTTAAACACTTCAAATTACTCATCCAATGTAAGCATTTTAATTCAACACCTTCCGACCGACCATTTTTTTTCGAATGTCACAATCTTCCCCCTTTTAAAAATTCGGTCCCCGAATTTACTTATGAGTAACTTGAAAAACAAAGAACTTACTTTGTTATTCAAATAGGTGCGGAAAACTTCCTCGCATATCATTCTCTAACTCCCGGTCCTTAGTTTCTCACTTGCCTTATTGAGCTTGCGATAGTCAAGGTACAATCTCAAACTTCCATCCTTCTTCCGTACAAATAACACTAGAGAAATCCTTAATCCTTCTTCCATTCCGTCACCCCAAAATATAAATTCTGGCTCACCCTCAGGCTTGAACCTCACAATCTTATTGAAACAATTTACCGTAGCTTGGTAGTACAATAACCAATCCATGCCAAAACTACATCAAAATCATGCATCTCTAACACATGTAGATCAACCAATATCTCATGGTCATCCACAACTATCACACACGATGTAAGATTAAATGCACATGAATGATATGACCCGAAGGAGTACAAACATCTAATGGCACACCTAATGACACAGTGGACATCAAAGGATCTGTTTGATACTCTAGTGCCTAGAAATTACGCAGTCCACGCCCTTCGGTACTCAAACGTTGCTGCTTGTGCTCCTCGCCCATCACTCCTTGCGCTCATTATTTCTCACCGGCGTGTCTCGTCTACCCTATACCATTTATGCTCTGACCAGATACGATTCCCTTGTCCACCATAAAGCATAATCGATGAGTGTGTTGTCAGTTGTTTGTATTTGAAAATTGGTAGCGAGTAACGTCAATATTGGTACCAGCAGTTGTGAATATTGATGCCCAATTATCGATATACCGTAATATTGGTAGTGATGTACTGTAATATTAGTACTATTATATCGTAATATTGGTACTATTATACCGTAATATTGGTATCTGTGTACTATAATATTCGTATATATAGAGTTTCATATACTTGTAATTTTTTCGATTAGGTTTTGTGTGTTGTAAGAAGATGAAGAAAAAGGGAGATGAAGTCTCGTCTGAATCGTCCATACAAACAAGTATAATGTTTTTTCGATGATTATTGTTTCTGGAGAAAATGGTATTTTTGGTGGTAAAAGTAGGTTTGTCATATGGTGTGAGTTCTAGCTATAATGGAGGGTGTAATATTTTTAGAAATTTAAATTTTGAATGTTTTTAGTTATCAAATTTTTTTCATGATTTAAAGATTACATAATAGTTTAAATGATTAATTTTCCTCTTTTATGTTTTTCATACATATATTTTTTATTTTTTAGGATTGTAATTAGATACTGCTATACTGATTATATCTTAGTGATTGAAATATTAATCTTAGGTATAAGATTAGTTTTCACTGAATCTGGACCGTAGATAATAACCTTACACTTATAAGAACACACAAATTTGCAAAAAAAAAAAAAATAATCTCGTAACAAATTTGTCTAGTGTGTGCTCTTCATCATTGTACGCTTACACGTGTAAGAACACAAATTAATGAGAAAAACCCGGAACTCCTTCCTAAAATACTTTTCGTCTTCTCTCCCCCATTAGTGGCTGCAGAAAACTTAACAGCGTGGTGCTAGAGCACCACGTGTATCTCCTCCACTCTCTTCCCTTTTCATGTTGTGGGACATATTGTACCATTATTTTTTTTTTTGGTTGAAATATTGTACCATTAATTGAAGATTCGAGATTACCACCATCCATTAATCATCATTATCATTCAATTAATTAGTGTATATTTATTTACAATAATTCATGCCCGTCAGTTTTGTTTGGTCCCGTCGCTTTTCCGGTCTTCCAGATTACCTGTTAATGGCTATGGATGTATATTTCCTATTTTATTATTGTAAGCTACAATTCATTTTAACGTAAAATGATCGAGCTCAAATAATCCCAAGTCCGCAACCTTAATTAGTAATATGTTAGAATCTATATTTTCAAAAGAAAATTTGAAGATAACAAATTGATAGAAGTTACGGATTTAAATATATTAAAATTTGTGACAATTGATATTCTCAACAAGTAAGATTATAATTTTTGTATAAATGAATTATATATGTATAATAAAATTTATAGCTGGAAAAATTAAAACCTCTGATCTACCCCAAATACGGGTTCCATGTTACATTTTCCGCCCAAAAAAAGTTACAACTGCAGTCATGCAGTCTTTGTAGAAACTCTAATTTAATAAGATCCCGTGGAAAAAACTCTATACTGTTCTCTGCGTGGACCATTTTTTCCTTCCGAAAAGTTTTTGTATCAATCAAGTTCGAATAGAAAACGTCGAATTCATGTTAGATAACACGTATATCACAGAGGCGTCCAGAAATGAATTTGGGCTGCTGATATAATAATTACCAACGTTGAACACGTTAAAAAGCAATATTATTTTCTTTTCGACAACATCTTAAAGTTTGTACAAGTAAAGTCGTTGTCCCAAATTCTTCAGTCTTACATCCTTTGTCCACAATATCATCTCACCCAGCTCCGCTTTCCCTTAATTTCAAACATGATTGATCCCGATCGTATATGTTAACATAAAGATAGACATTTATATGATCGATTAATCCCGATATTGTACCTCAATAAAATTTCAATCTCTCTATTTACCATTTAGCCGGATGTTAAAGAAAATTATTGTCTAGGAGAAACGACAATGAATTTAATGGAACTAAAGAATATTTGTTCCATTGTGAAAATTATACATAAAAATCAATATTCATTCATGGACAAACTAATATCATCACAAATTTATACATACAAATCAATATATCACAAAACCAAAGAAAAATTATATTTTAGTTTTTCGTTTACTTGTGATCTTTCTAGTTTAACAAATGTCGCTATCTCTTCATTTTAGATTTATAAGTAAATGAATCTTTATGATCGATTTTTCAATGAATATTTCATATTCTCCGACCAAATATCACATAAAACAAATCATTTGTATTCTTTTACATTTTAAACTTAGTAAAAATCTCCTTCTTCCCTGGTATCGTCCCTAACCCCTCTTGTCACAACAAACTAAATAACAAGAAATTTTATTTAAAATAGACCTCTTTAACCTTTGGAAAACTAAGCAACTAAAACTCAAACTACCTTCCATGTAACTTGGTGTCGCATTGGTGGGCCAATGTCGAGGGTTTGATGCTTGATAAATCAGATATACTTTCCAGAGTCACGTTCGAGTCGATTGGGAGGTTGTTATTTCAGGAGTTGGAGACCAAGAGGATGAGCCGCCTGGCCGGGGATAACCTCATCCACACGACATGGCAATTATGTCGAAGTGGGTGTCGCCGACGGGTGGATTTGGTGTGGAAGAGGAATAGGGATTTTTGTTCTAATTTTTAATTGTGCAACTTGTCTAATTTAATTGGAGTTATAAAAATTAAGGTTTTTAAATTTTGTTTTTTAAATTAGTTTAATTTTTATTTACAATGTTTGGGTTTCAGTAGGAGTATTGGTTTTGGTTATAGATGAAGGTGGGAAGAAGAAGAAAGTAAGGGAGAAAGAAGAAAAATAGTTTTTTTTTAGGTTTCATAAGTGAAAGGAATATTTTTATCTTTTAGGTGGATTTTTGTTGATGAATATGGAATATTCTATCAAAAATGGTCGAAAGGTTCCATACTTATAATAAAACCAAAATGGAAGGATATTGCTATGAATTAGCAAAACTAAAGAGACTGTATAGCAATAAAACAGTGCATGAGAATTAACGTATTTTTTTCTCAAAATTAATATTGCTATACATGCACATCAATAATTTTTTAGTTCACGTGTTTAAAACAAGACATATCTTCACCAAATTCAATTTCACTAAAAACGATGAAAATCTTTTCTTTATGTCGTGAAAAAAAATCAGAACCCTTCTTTTTCAATTGAATTGTAACAACATTTTATTGGAAAAGAAAGATAAGGACCAGCTATTTTGTGGATTTTGAATTAATATCGATATGAAGAAGAGTTGTTGGATGTTGAATAGTTTTTTTTCAAATTATACGGATGGAATTTTTTACAATAATTTAAAAACTACGAGACCAAATGAAAAAAATTCATACGTGCTAAAATCACATGAAAAATATTATTCACTGAAAAATAAAGAATACAAAAATACATATTATCGCATAAAAAAATATTATTATCATGTGAAATAAAATATTGATATGGCATAAAAAATTATCGTATAATCTAACTCAAATTCCAAATCATAAAAATTAATTTTTACATCTTTACTCAATCCGTCGCTCAAGCGAGCGACCAAGATTCTCCGGTATTATGTTGGCAGTTGATGAGATCTGATTTGAAATCCCAGGTTTGAAATACCGCATAATTCCTTTCTTGTGCTGACGAAATAAAACATGAGAAGACAGATAAATAGACAACTCAGATTCAGTGGGGATTACTATGAATCCCCATGATGGGGAGGAGGGTATAAATGGTATACCAATGACTAATTATATCATAAAAATTAGGAAACTATTTTTTAGAATCCCTTAAATTATGCAGTGAATTTGGTAACCGCCCATATTCAAAAATTGAAATCTCTAACAAATAATTACAACCCAAATCAATCGTTTGATAAATCAAAAATTAAAATCTAAAAAATATTCAACAGAAACGGCATTCTCTAGTCATCACTTTTCTGGTCATTGGCCCCGCCCCATCATCTCCGTTTCTTTGCCGAATCACAGTGTCTCCGCTGATCTTCCTCTTAGCCGATTTACCACCATTCTATTATGGATGCTTCAAAGCCAACGTCACCTTTGATCGACAGTGGTAGGTCTTCAACACGATAATATCAGGAACCATTGGTACTAATATCAGGAACCATTGGTACTAATATCAGGAACCATTGGTATCAATATCAGGAACCATTGGTACCAATATCAGGAACCAGTGGTACCAATCTTCGTGACAGGAACCATTGGTATCAATATTCGTGGAACCATTGGTACCAATATCAGTAATCAGTGGTACCAATCTTCGTGGCATACAAAATAGACTGAACAAAATCAGGAACTATTGGTATCAATATCAGGAACCATTGGTACCAATATCACGAACCATTGGTACCAATATCGAAAAATGGTTTGCATGGAGGAAGAGAGAATCGTGACTCACCAGAGAGCGCGAGTAGATGGCACGTTTGCGAGACGAGTCGAGTAGAGAGAATGGCCGGGACAAGACGAGTCGGTTGGAGAACTGCGGCGGCGACCAGGTAAGGGTTTGCGCTAATTTGGAACCGGGCCGAAAGCAAGACCGGGACGGGGAGAAAAATGGTAGGGTTTGAGGAAAGGGAATGACAATCGGCTAACAAGACCGGGATGAGAAGAAAAACGATTGAGGGTTTGAGGAAAGGGAATGAGGAAATTTTGAATAAAAATCACGATTCTATCTTTCTTAATTTGGGATTCAAAAAATCAAATTCAAAATTTAATTAAATGTTGATAGAGAAAAATCAGGAATAGCATTTAATGTTTTCAATTAGTTAAGATTTGATAAGAAAATAGAATCAATAAAAATATAATTTATTATGCTAATACCAAAATTACCCTCAATCATAACAACCATTAGATTATAAATTTAAGAACCCAGTTTTGATCTAACAGTCTAAACCTAATCCCCATGGTGGGGATGTCTTTTTAGACATCCCCACTGAATCCTATTTCATAAACAGATCCATGCTATTTTGGAAAAAAAAAACAAAAAACAAAATGCGCCCCACTTGTGGATAACTGTAAACATCTTATAACTCGCCCCATATCTTATAAAATTTCAATTTGCTTTTTTTTACTCTATGATATCCACGTTGATGAACAACGAATAATATTAGATAGACTATATACAAAAGAAACTCTCTCGCGTAAGTATTTTATTTAGGTTAAAGTTAATTTTAGGGAAAATTACCCTCAGGCCCCTCTGGTTTGCGGAAATTCGTGTTTTAGCCCCCTTATTATTTTTTATTAGCATTCAACCCTTGAATCTTGTCAAAAGTGCATAATTTAGCCCCTGTCGCCGGAATCCGACGATTTCTCCGGCGAAATGGCACCTAAGATTACAAAAATACCCTTTTCCTTTAAAAAGTAAAAAAATAAATTGAAATACAATAATAATTCGTATTGAGCTGAAATTTTTCATGATGTATCCTAAGACTATATATGATTTACGTAAAATATTTCAGAAATTTTGAAGACACAAAAGTATTTTTTTTATTTTTCAACATTCCAAAATGTTGTAAAATCATATAAAATAGAAAAATTGTCTAATTGGGCTGAAACTTGTCCCATGTGTTCTTAAGCATATTTAGTGAATTTAGGACCTAAAACTTGTTCTATGTGTCCTTTAGAATCTTTACTAAAGACTCCATCTTTAGTAAAAAAATAAATTAAAACTCTATATTTTTGGTATCTACAGACTATTTCAAAATTGGCTTGTGAGAATCCAAACTTTTTGATTCCTAAATTCATTAAATATGCTAAAAGACACATGGGACAAGTTTCAGCCCAATTAGACAATTTTTCTATTTTATATGATTTTACAAAATTTTGGCACGTTGAAAAATAAAAAAAATATTTCTGTACCTCAAAAATTTGTGAAATATTTTACGTAAATCATGTATATTCTTAGGATGCATCATGAAAAATTTCAGCTCAATACGAATTATTATTGTATTTCAATTTATTTATTTACTTTTTAAAGGAAAAGGGTATTTTTGTAATCTTAGGTGCCATTTCACCGGAGAAATTGTCGGATTCCGGCGACAGGGGCTAAATTATGCACTTTTGACAAGATTCAAGGGTTGAATGCTAATAAAAAATAATAGAGGGGCTAAAACACGAATTTCCGCAAACTAGAGGGGCCTGAGGGTAATTTTCCCTTAATTTTATTATCTTGTGGTTCATATTTTGACACACAAAGTTTCTATTTTTTTTACCAAGTGGCACAAGTTTTACCCCCCACACCAAATGAACAAATTAACTTCATTGATGTAAATAACTAGCATATTATGCCAGGCTATTAATTTTATATGTGTATCCTAACACATCACTAATTTTATGTACGTGGTGTACTGATGACCCCGACACGAACATTGTCGATCTCCTCTCCGTCCGAACTGGAATATAAATACCACCAAGTTTGTTCTTATTTTCCTCAAATTAGTGAACTTACATATCATGCATGGAAAAATAAAGATGTGATATGCCATGTGGATAAGAATAACGACTCTACACAACACTCAAGATAATTAGATTATCATATGTCATTTGATTGATTTTTCGTTATAAAATTTAAAATCACAAAATTAAAAAGATAAATTAGATTTTTTATCTATTAATTTCAAAATTATTTTATATCATTTATAGATCAACTTTCTCTTGTTGAATGTGGGTCCAAATGACACCACAAGCATTATTTTGTATCTCAACCATAATAAAAGTATAAAACCAAATGGCACAGCCTTTATCAGCAACCTCGATGCCCACCTCCCTATGCGGCTGCACCTTCCCTCACCGGCAACGCGTGCTTCCATGTCACTCTCTTCGGCCCCTTTCCCTTTTACAACCTTTTTCTATATTCCCATCGACACCATACATTTTTTTAATCTCTCGGAAGTCTTCAAGAACAACACATAAGGCCTACATATGCATGTGAATGTGATCATGTTTCTCGATAAGCATGAACAGACTCTGTATTAATTTCTCCCCCTCTTTAATTGCATTATATTTTGTCTTGTATTCCCGAATAAATATATTGATATAGGAAAATTGTTATAATTTCAATATCTATTTCAAAATTTTACAGTATGTTCTATGTTACAGGGAAGCCTATCACTCATAACATGTTTTTCCGAATACGCTTATCCTGCAACAAAATGAGAATCGTACAAACACGATAAAGACAATTTATTTTAATTTATGTTAAGAATTTTATATCTGGCCCAAAAATTTAAGAAACGAATATATTATTTTTTTCATATTTATAAATAAACTACATACAACTAAAAATATATAAGCCACTCATTAATCTTACAATAACAATATTGTACAACTAACAATATCATAAACTCTTTATACTCTTATGCTCCTGTTATCTCTCGTCAACTTCCAAGGAGATACCTTTTCAATAATATACCCAGAAATGATAATTATAATGTGGGCAAGAGTATATATCAAACAAAACGGTTCCAGCTCATTCTCATCCAATCACAAGGAGATCTATCCCTATCTCCATTTGACGCATTATTGGAGGGGTAAGTACATTTAATGTGTACCATATAGTTTCTCACATTGGGTTAAGCTATAAAAATTTAATTTGGACCATCGACTGATACGATTCATGTTATTTTATTTCTTGACACCTTATCCTCACATGGGCCAATTTAGACACTACAATCATTATGTTGGGAGAAGTCATTCCTTTATGGCTAATGGAAGTCCACCAACTCATAAACTTCAAATAATGAATAGATGATACCTCATATATTATATATAAAAGTATCTCACCGTCTGGATCTAGTATATGTTTTCGTACATAGAATTAGCAATCTAAGTCCATATTCAAATTAGTATAATTTTTCCCCTAACAACATTGAATCCAGCGAATTAGACCCATCGAATCCGAACACAAAAAAACTGTAAAATTTTCTGTAACTAGTTCAAGACTATTATATTTTCAAAACCTGACCTTTCTTTTGTAACTAGAAAATTTCGTGAATTTGGTATATTCAAAATTGAGTGTGATTATATCATTATAGAGGAGACTATGTGAATAATATTTTTTTACGTTAGTAAAATTTAAATTTAATACATTCTTAACTAGATTAAAAAAATTTACCCACTTCGTACCGTTATCTTGCCCAGCATAATCGTACAACTTGGGATATTTTGTGATTGAGATCTTGTGGCTGTGGACAGTCTTGCAATCTGATTATTTCTAAAAAAAGTCTTGCAATCTGATTTGGGACTGTTTTTTTCCTACGAGGTACCCACTTAAACGTACGGTCCAGATCTATTGCCGGCGGGGCCAGCATGTGCCACCTTAAGGCCCTCGTATTACTTAGGCTAAGTTCACCTAGGTACTCTTTGGTTTTCATGATTACCATTATGTTACTATATGTTTTTTTACATGCGAAGTTCAACTTGTTTTAATTTTTATTATTTGAAAGTTCATTGATCCGGTTCATAATTTTTTTTATAAAACATGTCGTTTTGACGCTTACGTGGAGTGTCGTATATTTTCACCATAATTAGTTATTCCTGACATGGGGATAGTAAAGTTTTCATCCTTGGCTTGAGGAGGAAGACTAAAAGGAGAGAAAGATTAATAGGTTTTGCTTATTGTGGGTTCTTTTGTTTGGTTCCATCTTGGGAGGAGGAGGAGAGAGAGCACAAAGGGAGAGAAGAGGAAAGGGGAAGGGAAATTTTGTTTGGAAAAATATAAAATATTATAGTATTATTTGGTAAATTTTTCCCGGCCACCTCAGGCTCGTTTAATCCAATCACTAGTGTCACCTAGGTATCAAAACAAATCATTAAAATAAATGTGAGTAATAAATTTCTGAGTGATAAAATTTGGTACAAGTTAGATCTAGTACATTAAAAAAAATTAATACCCAAATAATTATCTGAGAAATTACAAAGTGTCTAAGTGAACTTAACCTTCTAATTATAATTATTGGGAATATATTTCATTTCTTTGAATAGATAACATCGAGACAACTATCAAAGAAGATATAGTATTCTAAGTTGCATGTGATTCACCTAAACAGGCTAAGCTGTTCTTTCCCATTATTGTCTGGAACTACGTAAAGCCCCTTGTGATCCTCTAAAATTAATAAAAAAGTGATCAGCTTTTATCTATCTTGTCGGAGAGCCCAGGAGACTCGAAATTGTATCAATGGACTTACTAAATTTGCAGATAGCATGTGATAAAAAAAGTCTATATAATTCGAATTCATTTGAAGCTAGTGATCAATTGAGAATTTTCCTTGTAAAAATGAAATTATTTACACTAAAATATTACACAAGTTAGGAGTAAACCGTGAAACTTTGATCATTTATTTACAAAAATATTTTATATTGTTATACTAAATGATAGTTGACATAATTATTAAATATATTTTGCATCAATATATTGTCACGCAAATATTTATTTATATTATATTTTCACAAAATTCATAGTTCGAAAATTTTATACGTCGAAATCCAAATACCTTGCCGTGCATACTATATAACTTGCATAATTATGAATAAAAGTCTTTGTGTCATTACGAATTATTCTATATGACAGTATTTTTTTCATTCAAAGTTTTTATAAGTCTGCATCGCTGGACTTGTCTGTGGCATCTCTTTCACTAAACTTGAATCACATCGGCTAAATCACTGGGACTTGTTTTGGCATGCCTGAAATCCCCAGATGCAACGTGATCATTTTGGTTTCTGTGCAAGAGAGATAAAAGCGAGTTAGAGAGAGAAACAAAAGGAATCTTCAATTGTCCCCCCTCATCTGTATTATATTCTATTCTTCAGCAGTATATTAATATTTGCTGGCTCAGGATGTGCAGCCAAAATTCATTGTCAAACAAAGAAAGCTGTGAAGATACTGAGAAATTTTTTTAAGGCAAAGTGTTTGGCTTTTTCCATCCTGGAAGAGTTTCTAGTTTTCTTCTTGTCCTTGTTGCTACCTTTCTTCCTCACATATCTTCAGGCCCAAATCATCTCTGGTACACCATCTTCCGCTATCTTCATCACTTTTTAACAGGTCAGAGGATCACAAAATTCTTATGTCCTTTTCTCTTGCCACCCTTTTCTTTGAGATAGGCTTTTTTTTATAGTTTTCTGAATTAAGGAATACCCAGTTTATTTTTTTCTTCGTTTTTCTTGTAAAAGCATCATGTCATTATTTGTACTTCAATTTCTTAATTACTCACAACTAATAATCATTGTCTTCCTTTATGACTCTTTGCATTCCAAAACTATATACTATAGATATACTCCTTTTTCCACCCACAACTATTTTGAATTTAATAAAAATGGTGGAAGGCAAAAAGTGATATAACTCCTAGGTAGTTGCAGGTTTATTGATTTTATGGTAGTCTTGTTCTTGTTAGGAGATATTTTGGTAAGAGAAATTATGAATGTGGCCCTAAAGGAAGGAAGGAACTGAAAGCAACTATAAGCTAACAAACAAAAAAATAATAATATTCCAAGTAGTTGATGTTATGATGGATTTGTACTGCTCATAGAAATCAATGCCTCCCTTTTCCCACATCTTTGCAACTAAGCAATTACTTCATCACAACCAATATAGCCCCACACCTTTAATTATCCCCTTCTAATTAAGTCTTAACTTTTCTTGGTCTTCAGGTGTACATAGAGAGAAGAAGAAAATACATGTCATCGGACTGGGAACGAGATCCGGTACATTAGTGTTCGAGCACGAATAATTGAAGTCAGCCCTCCATAATTCTTGGGGCTTCAAGGTGCAAAACAAGCTTAGTTGGCCATTAGCCTTCTCGATGGAGAAGTACCTTAACCCCTACGATAAGGAATACATGAGAATTTCCATGTTGAAGCATGAAGAAACTTTTAAAGAGCAGGTAAATTCACTTTTCTTCTTACCCTTTTTGTCCTAAGCTTCTCAATTCTGGATTTAGTTGTCCAAACCCGAGTTATTGAATAAATAAATATGAAAATTCGATCTATGCAGGTATATGAACTGCATCGATTGTATCGAATCCAGGAGATACTGATGAAAAAAGTCGGAACAAACGGCCCTAAGAATAATGCACGGAACCACCAAGAAACACATTGGAGGTCAGACCAGAACGGCTTTAGCTTTAAACTGAACAATAGTAATCAACCTCAAGAAAAGTCAACGATCATGGAGATTGAAGAGAATTTCAATGAGCCAAACATCACCAACACTAAGCATATAGACGAGAGCGAGATCGAGCTAACGTTGGGATTAGGTCCGGCCAGCACTAACAAGAAACCGGAGACATCGCCACTAACTTCGGACTCGGGGCGGAGCTTCTCCTCATCCTCCACCGGGTCCAGCCACATTAACAGGACTAGCTCGTTGACCAAGCGGAAGGGTAGCAAGCTCCGGGAAGGCCGCGAGGCGGAGGAGAAGCTGAAGCAGCCGTCGTGGCTGTTTCAAGTTTTGAGCCTTAACATGACATGAACAGAAGCCTCTTCGAAGTCGGTACGGTGAGATTTTAGTCCTAATCCTATATCGACTTGAGCTTTACAGATCGGTGTTTCGTTGTATGGATTTGTCTTAGCCTTGTTTAGCTTCTAGCTCATCGAGTGTGTTATGATTTTTTTTTTCTTGTAAAGAGGACTTTGCTTTCACTGGGTTGATGAAGAAGAACCCAATTGGAATCTAAACATTGACCTGACGCTTCCAAGCTCTAAGCGTCTTTAATCAGAGGATATCGATCAGTTCCTTGCTATTTTGCATGGATAAATTTCGAGTCATTTAAGTCGAGCCATAAAAATATACTTGTGTTAATATTTAGTAAGAAACTCGAATTTATCATCTTGAGTCTTAGTTTTCTTTCTTGGGGAGAAAACATTCTTTTCAGAAATCCTCAAAGTGTGTTAATTGCAAGCATATCTTTAGAATCTGTCGTGGAAATTTATATTTAGGCAGAAGCAATTTATCCAATGGAAGAAGAAATGTCCAGAAAATATTATATCACAAAGTCATACTGTCTTATTCTACCAAAAATAATAAGTTAAAGGTCACCAAGTCTTAAGCATACAGATCCATTGCATCAGATTTGCAATTTAAATAACAGCAACTTATTGATACGGTCATCCTCATTTGTTTGATGTATCTCTCTACCTACTGTGGATTTTTGTTTGGTCCATGGTACGTACATCAGAAAATAGTATTGTTTAGTCAATCAAGGTCAGAATTGTTTTTTATTTTTTTTTTTGCCAGTGCAAGTACTCCCCGGATTGCCTGAAACAAATCCCATTAAGTATGAATTAGAGTCATAAAATCAATTTTGTATCCGAATAGTTTCGGGTGTTTAGACCATCAATTTCGTCGTTTCCCATGGATGTACTCCACATTTGAAATCTTAACCACCGGCTTGCAACTAAAAGAGGGCCCTATTTTCATTTGTCTGCCACTAGCTTAACACCAGATTCCCTTGCCAATAATTTAAGGCCACCAATAACTCTAAAATAAGGACTGCCCTAAAGTTTAGTCCAACCTAGCTTCGCAGGCCTTACACGATAGATCCCCCAATCCCACCATTTATCTTTAATGTTGTTTTGTCCAACTTTTGATAAAATTTTATGCGTCACGCACCTTCTTAACTAGAAGTCTTGAAATCCCACTATCTTATTCCTTTTCGATCTCTTCTTACTGTTAAAGTCTTAATTATTACCTTTCTTAAAAAAAATCTTTTCTGCTAACTTTACGAATGAAAAAAATATTTGCAGACGACCAGAAACCACTAACAGCAACAATCACGGGTTCCATTTTTTGGCCCCAAAAGGGCTTGTCGTTTTTTTCCTGCCAACCAAAAATGGGTATTTCAGTTGAAGATAGCTTCTACGTACATTTTTCTCCGGCATGAAAGCTATTTTAGCTTTGGCCACCCGGAGAAATAACGTTTAGAGGGTCAGAAACGTAAAAGTGACTCGATCAATAACCTTGTCTTTAAAAATGTTGGGAGTCTACATGATATTTTTATGGTACTTGCGTGATCGTAGGCTACATGTTTTTGATATTTACACCATCCGCACCTGTGTCCTTACAATTTCTCTTTTTGTTCGTATTATT
This sequence comes from Hypericum perforatum, assembly GCA_012979155.1. NCBI lineage: Eukaryota > Viridiplantae > Streptophyta > Magnoliopsida > Malpighiales > Hypericaceae > Hypericum > Hypericum perforatum. The sequence goes on along the minus strand of SOPF01027307.1, from coordinate 10,919 downwards.
TTCGCTCGAGCACCTAGTTTGGTACCTACACTCGCACCCTAGTCTCACCATTGTTCCAATGTTCATGTCAACTCTATGTTAGTTTTTTTTTAATATAGTTAACTGTATTAAATTTGAATATGTTTATAAATTAATTTAAAAAATTAAAATTAATTCCGAAGTGACAAAATAATAATTTTGCAAAATAGAAATATTTTAAAAAATAAAATGACATTAACTTCTGTTTGTAGAGTTTTGAAAAAAAAATTAACAAAAAAAATTGAGAATTTTCTAAACCATATTAATTGGATTATTTTTAACAAAATAATTTATAAAATTTGTAAGACATTAAAAAAATTTAAATAGAATGGTACAAAGTAGAAAAAATTTAAAAAATTTAAAATATTATCTTGATTTTTTAAAATAATACACAAAAGAAAAAAAAAGGCCAAATCAATTACTGAAATACCAAAAAAAAGGCCAAAAAAAGGCCAAAGCAGAGGCGAGACGCATATCAAAATTTTCGTGCATTTCTTTTCTCGTAATTGACTAGTGCATTGCACACACAAGAGAGGGACGCCCCTCTCGGTGCTGATGGTATTATATCACAATTATTGCACGGAAACCTGTTGCTCTTGAATCGTCCACCTGCATGCCTATCTTTACCCTTTAACTTTTCCCTTGAAAGGCTAAAACTGTTTTTCCCTTGAAAGGCTAAAACTGTTCTCGTGGAAATGATAAACGTTTGTGTTGCTAATGCATACATTGGTTTAAAAGACGCGAACCATCACCCAAAATCTTGTGCGGATCAGACCCGTCTCAAAACTTGGACAACATGGACCGAAAGTTAATGTCGTTGGACCGCCGGTAATTTGATTGGAAGTGATTCTTTTTGGGAAAAAGTACTTGTAGAATTTTGTTTATTGAAAGTGATTAAATTAGATTTTTTTCACTTGTAGATAATAAGTTTCGCAAAAAGTAGAAAATAACAATTATTTGATATTTTAATTGCAAATATAATTCATAATATCACTATTTAAAAATTACTGGTTTGACCAATTATCATACTAAAACTCAAAAATTAGAGTGGATCAGGTCTAGTTAGCTTTCTCTTCTGAGACTTGGAAATTTATTTAGTTTAGAATTTAGATGCAGATTAAATTTTGTGGACTAGCCAGCTATTGAGTATGGATAAAAAAAATCAGTTCGAATCTAGATAAATTGTGTTGTCATTTTATTTTTGTGATATTGACATTTATTTTATGTGTGAGATTAACATTTTTTTTATGTAATAATGACTTGTGTATATTTATATTTTTTGCAATGATGACATTTTTATTATGTAATATTGGTTCAATTTTTTTTACTTTGGTACTGTAGTTTTTGAATTTTTTTAACTTCCGAGTGTACTTTATTCTGAATTGTTTGAAAAAAGTTATTACAGACCCAATCCAACCCTCCTATTATGTAGCCCACAGCTCCCAATCCAATGTTCCAATTTCTTCTAAAAAAATGTTCGGATTTCCTTCAAATTGACCGTCCTTTTGGAAAACCCAAAAGGGCCTTCTATTAGTTCGGACCAAGTAACCGGGATCTTGGAAATGTCCCTCTCTTGGATAGTTTAGAAAATTTATATGTGGGCTTGTTTTACACATCACCGATTATCCCTCTATTAGTTGGGCCTTTCTCAACGTTGGTTATGGTGCTGATTCCTCCTTAATAATGATGCATTGTAACGTAAATGAGCAAACACTAACTCCACCGATTATTAGACCACCCATACCAATTCGAAGCATGTTTCGCTTTAGTTGACTAAGTCCGTTCGTGCTCTGCACTCAATTTATCTGTGCAGTAGTTGGAGGACATATCTCTGCTATAGTATTTTTACGCCAATTCAGTTTTTTTTTTAATATATATAATTGCATTAAATTTAAATATGATTTCAGAAAAATTTAGAAACGTAAAAATTAATTTTGAACTAACAAAAATAATTAATGCGAAATACAAAAGTACTTGTAAATAAATAGAATTACAAATGCATGACATTGTAAATTACATAATTACCTACGAAATTGAAAATTTCAGAATGAAATGAGAATAACCTCTATTTATAGAATTTTGAAACGATTTTAGATGATATAAAATTTTCAAAATTTTTAACAACAATAATTGAATTATTATATAAATAATTTTATAAAATTATTAACAACATAAAAAATTGTTCGAATAAAATGGTGAAAAATAGTACAAAGAATTTTTTTTGAATTTTTATCTAAAAAATCAAAAACATAAAAGAAAATTCACGTGGCATAAAATATCATGTGGAACGTTCAGGGTGCGCCACGCAGGCAAGAGCATCAGCATAGCACAAGGGTGCACCGTACCCCGATGACACACGAAGATGCATCCTGCGACAGAAGGAGTCTGATACCCCTCCAATACGAAGGTGCCATGTGGCATAATGGGGTCTTAAATGTTCCAACCGGGTCTAAAATTTACAATTGACAATAGCCCAACACTATTTACATCGAAATAATACCATACTATATGTAGGAGAAATCAAAAAGGGAAATCCAAATAAAGAAGAAAAGAACTAAGACATTAAGCAAATCCTTGTTTGGCCATCTATCTTAGAAGACAAGTGAAGGAGATTACGATGAAGATACGTGGAGATCACGTTGCCTACTTTCCTTCCTTCCATTTTTTGGAACCAAGTCCTAGATAGGATGATACATATCTAGTTGTTACTTTGTTCCCTTTTTACCTTTGATTACCTTTGATATAGTACCTGTTTAGTCGCCATGTTATTCGGGAACTATGTAAGTCGTATGATTATTTAATCTGCAGTCCTAGCAGAATGAACTAGCGGCACAAGACTATTGAAATCTGCATGGTATCAGAGCAAGAATTCTGACCTGTATAGCTTTACCTTAAACGAAGCCATTTACCCGTCGCCGAGTACTAACCACATAACCAAAATAATGTCGAGGAATGGAAATGGAGGTGCAATGAACATGACGTCACCGTACTTCTTGCACCCTTCTAACAATCCAGGACAACTTAATGTTAGCGACTTGCTCAATGAAAGAAACTAGGGAGACTGGATCGGAGAGATGACCAACTTTCTCCTAGCAAAAAATAAACTCGGATTTGTCGATGGATCTATAATAAAACTTGAGATAACTTCTGAGAATCGCAATAGCTAGCTGCATTATGACGCGATGGTCAAGGGCTGGCAAGCCATTGCTATAGACAAAAAGGTATGAAGTAGCGTTAGATACGCTAAGTCAACTCGCAAAGTTTTGGCTGATCTCAAAGAGTGTTTCGGAAAAACGAGCGCGCTAAGATCCTACGATCTACAAAGATTTGTATCACTGTTGCGTCAAGACAAGATTATCATCTCAGCTTACTTCTCAAAGTTGAGATTGCTTTGGGATGAGATCGAGTCAATATCTCCAATGGCTGGATGCACGTGCGATGCCAAGTCAAAATAAGCTGCCGCAAGAGACCAAGAACATCTCTACGTGTTCCTGATGGGATGCGATGATGTGTTCGGAATAGTGAAATCCCAAATTTTGAGTACAAAGCTGCCACCAATGTTGTGTTAGGCATACCACATGATTTTTGAAGATGAACAAACTCGTAACATCTTAGCCTCATGTCAACCCACTGTAGAGGCTGCTACCTACCAAATATATAGATACCAATGTCTGGGGAAAGAAGCTTCAACCCAAAAGGCACTAGAGTAAGAGAGAATTCACTACAGCCACTATCATAAGTCGGGTCACTCCAAAGACCAATATTTTGAGTTGGTTAGTTACCCCAACTTGTGGAAGCGAGATGATAATCATGACAAGAAAGGTTGAGGAACAACCTTCAAGTCACAGAAGCAGAAAGCATACACTATACAAGTAGAAGTGGAAACGAGCCCATACTGGGCCTTTTATCTAACCAATATGTGCAGCTCCTTCGGGTCTTAAAACAAGGAAAGGAAATTGATCCCCTCCCTATCCGAGACTATTATGCTAAAGTATATATGGTAGGTACAAAGATAGGGCAACGCTCGTAGATATTAGATTCTGGAGCTACGAAACATATATCTTGTGATGCTAACATATTTTTAGGTCATATGAGATCATCATGCAACACACCAGTAAAGATTCTCACTGGTGATCATGTTCTAGTAGAGGGAATAGGGAATGTGACCCTTTCATATGGAATCATGCTAAGCAACGTCCTAAATATTCTCAAATTTTGATATAATTTGCTTTCCATACGCAGATTATCCAAAGACCTAAATTGTGCCTTATAACATTTGTTGCAAACTTATGTGTATTACAGGACCTACCTTCGAGGATCTTGATTAGAATGGCTAGGCATTGTAGGGGGTTGTACCTGCTAGAACCAACTTCTGAAGTGGGGGTGGCAATGCATGTCAAAGAGGGTATATCGGCAAGCACATGGTATGAAAGACTTGGACAACCATCATTTGAGAAGTTAGGGAAATTGCAACACTTATGTAAGACAATTTGTTTGGATCATAACACTTTGTGTGATGTATATTTATGGGCAAAACAAACTTGCTCACCTTTTTCAAGTAGCTTTGTCAAGACAAATCATGTTTTGAACTAATTCGTTATGTTGGGGCCCTTGTAAGAATATTTTGCTTTCTAGTGAATATTATTTCTTAACAATTATAGATGATTATAGCCGTGGAATTTGGATATACCTTATGCATCATAACTCTAATGTTGCACAATTCTTAATTATGTTCTATAACATGGTTGAAACACAATTTGGTAAGAGAGTCCAGAAAGTAAGGATCAATAATGGCTTAGAATTTTAATCACAACTGATGATAGATTTCTTTAGACAAAAAGGAGTCCTACTACAAACTTCTTGTCTCTATACGCCCCAACAGAATGGTGTTATAGAGCGCAAGCATCGGTACATGTTAGAGACGGCTAGAGCTTTGTTATTTCAGTCTGGAATGCCAACTTGCTTTTGGGGGGAGAGTGTGCTCACGAAAGTTTATCTCATCAATTGACTACCAACCAGAGCTACTAACAAAATGCCATATGAGGTACTCTTTGGAAAAGACTCCACTTATACTCATTTAAGATGTTTTGGTTGTCTTGTTTATGCCCATATTCTAGCTCCTCATTGAGATAAATTTCAAGAAAGGAGTCGCAAATATGTCTTTGTGGGATACCCATAAGGATAAAAGGGATATTGTGTCTTTGACCTAAAAGATCAGAGAATTTATCATTCAAGAGATGTCACTTTTTAAGAGATGACACTATTAATGCAGAATCCTCCTTGCCTTGTTCGGTGACTTTCGTTGATGATACTCCTCTAATGGAATTAAGTGCACCAACTGATCCTCTCACTGCTGTTCCACCGCCTGCTATTACCGACGAGAGTCCTACTTCCAAAAGTACCACATAAGCTGTTCAATTGGAGGCCAATAAAGAGATACAAAATTCGGCAGCTCCTCGTCATAGCACTTGACACTAACAGGTTCCTTCACATCTTGAACAATTTGAAACACACTTGTCACCCTCCAACACCCTCGTACATCCTACACTTCCATCTAGGCACTCAGTAGCATACCCTCTTACTCATTTTGTCTCGTACTCACATTTTTCTGACAATCACAAAGCTTTTCTTGAGGCCATCACGTAATATGATGAGTCCAAAACCTACTTTCAGGCTATTAAAGTGAGTGTTGGCGCAAGGCAATGAGATAAGAATTACGAGCTCTAGAGAACAATAATACTTGGCTCCTCAAACCCTTACCACCAGGCAAGAAGGCGATCGACTCAAAATGGGTTTATAAGATCAAATATCAGCCTAATAGTGAAGTTGAGCGTTACAAGGCCTTCTTTAGTAGCTAAAGGCTATACACAAGTTGAAGGCATTGATGAAAACCAATGTGCTATAGGGCGGATTGCACAAAAAATGTGCATGGGAAGTGGATGAATCCCAAGGCCAAACATAAGCATAGAGGTGTGCAAATAGGATCGGGATTCCCGAAATCTCAATTTTTTCGATATTCGAGATTTCAGGATCGGGATTTTTGGGATCGGGATGTTATTTGGCAGGAGTATTTTGAAAATTTTGGTATTTGGTAGTAATTCGAGATTTACCGAGATTTACCGAGATAGTGAAATACAGAGTACTAAATTGTAATTATTCACATATATAAGTAACCTCTCTCTCAAACTTCTTACCTCTTCAATCTTCTCCTCTTCTCTGCACCCACAGACTTCCTCCCCCATGTCCCAATTAAAAAAATACTCACCTCGGCCCTCTCTCCTCCGCTCACCTCCACAACTCCGCCCTAACCTCCAGTCACCAACTTGCCTACCTAGGTCGTGGCTTGTCCTTTCCCGATGAGTTCCTCCCTATTAACCCTAATTCAAGATTTGTAAAAAATATTTAGGGTTTTAAGGTTGGGATTTTTTTAAATATGGGTTTATTTGATTGTGGGTTATGAGATATAGTGGATTTAGTAGATAAGTTGTTGAGCCTAGGACTCCAAGAGATTATCTCGAAAATTTATCAAAAACTTTATCCCGACATATATTTTTTTTGGAAAAATTCGGGATTTTTGAGATTTTCGGGATTATCCCAAAATTTTAATTCGGGATCGAGATTATCTCGAAATTTTTTCTGTACGAGATCAGGATGACTTTTTTTGACTATTCGGGATATTCGGGATCGGGATTTCAAAATCGGGATATCCCGAATGTTAACCCCTACATAATCACAGTTAGACATTGGAACTCACATGTAATTGTAGCCAAGGAACCATATTCTACTTCAACATCAAATCCGAAACCCTTATATCGTATTTTAAAACTACGCCAAATACTAAAGATTTGAAGGGAAAAAATTCCGACAAATGAAGGACGCCATATCACCTGACTTTTCTTTTTCTATTTTCTACAATCGCCAATATCTTCTCCCTCGCTGCCTCTCCCTCTCCCCAGTCCCACCTTATCCAACTCTTTTCCTTCCAGCTCCCGTCTCCCCGTTCCTCCTAAAACCTCCGCACTAAACCCCCACAATGTGCTCCCTTCCAATATCCTAAAACCCCTTCCACAAAAAAAGACAAAACCACCCCCCAAAAAAATGGAACTGTCCTCTCCTTTCCTCCAGCTAACCAAACCCACCGACCACTCCTTCTCCTTCTCACCATTTCCCACCCTCCCCCGCCGTCGTTTCCGTGTCCTCGCGGTGGCCACAAACCCCCAACCGCCCCCTCCTCCGCATCAAGACCGGACCGGTGCTCCACTCTCCCACGGCTCCGCCCAGCGGCTCCTCAAGGAGCTCGCGGAGCGCAAGCGAGCCGTTTCGAAGAAGAAACCCCCGCCGAAGCGGTTCGTCCTCAAGCCACCGCTAGACGACAAGCGCCTCGCCGCCCGCTTCCTCGATAGCCCCCAGCTTTCGCTGAACCAGTTCCCGCTGCTCAGCTCCTGTCTCCCGAACTCCCGCCTCAACAGCGCCGACCAAGCTTGGATCGACGAGTACCTGCTCGAGGCCAAGCAGGCGTTGGGGTACCCACTCGAGCCGTCTGCCACGGCATTTGGGGAGGACAGCCCGGCCGCCCAGTTTGACACGCTGCTTTACTTGGCGTTTCAGCACCCGTCCTGTGATAGGACCAAGGCAAGGCATGTTAAGTGTGGCCACTCAAGGCTCTGCTTCCTCGGGCAATACGTGATCGAGCTCGGCCTGGCCGAGTTTTTCTTGCAGAGGTACCCAAGGGAGCGCCCTGGCCCGATCAGGGAGCGTGTGTTTGGGCTTGTAGGGAAGAGGAACATGCCTAGATGGATTAGGGCTGCTGGCTTGCACAATTTGGTGTTTCCCTACGATGAGATGGATCGACTTGTCAGGAAGGACCGTGAGGCCCCCGTGAAGTGAGTCTCCTTTCCCTCCGCAGGCAACTGTACAACTATCGGTTAATCAATGATGACTGATGAGATCAAAATTGGCCATAGTATATCGAACATTGTTTTCTGCTTCGTGTAGTAGTTGATCGTTCTGAACTGTCTTGAGAGAGATAATTGAATGCTGTTACATCTGGTTGTTGATTGAGTCGTTTTATTAATCTTTGTGTGTTTATGGTTAGGTCGGTCTTCTTGGCCTTGTTTGGGGCGATATATTTATGTTTTGGGATGCCGGAAGTTTATCGCCTTCTCTTTGAAGTATTTGGGATGGATCCAGAGGCAGATTATTGCCAGCCGAAACTAAGGAGGCAACTTGAAGATATAGATTACGTGTCTGCAGAATTCGAAGGAAACAAACTCAGCTGGCAAAATGTAGCTGCTTATAAGGCAAGCCATTTTAGTTCCCTGTTCTTGTTTATATTCTCTTATCCTGAATGCGAGAACATAGTTGCTCTGTCATTTTGAAGACTAAAATTAGAGAAGGATTGGAATATTTCAATGGATCAGAGGCTCTGCTTGCCCAATGAAAGGCGGTTGTCATTGTTTCTGGTGTATCAGGTCCTTGGCTAGTGCAATAGTTTCTTTTGTCAGTTCTCGGATTGGAAAATGCATGTTTTATCAGGACAGGAAGATCTCTTCCTGTAACATGGCAGGGCCTAGCTTTCCTCGCTGAACATTACGTTTCATTCCTCTCCATGTTTGTCTTCATTCTTGTTGTTATTATTTCCCTGTCTTACAGCCTCCAGAAGATGCACTTTTTGCACATCCAAGGCTTTTTAGGGCCTGCGTTCCACCTGGGATTCACCGTTTTAGGGGAAATATATGGGATTTTGAGAGCAGACCCAAGGTTATGCAAACACTTGGCTATCCCTTGTCTATGACAGATAGAATCCCTGACATCACGAAAGCCAGGAATATTGAACTTGGACTTGGCTTGCAGGTAAATGCTGCCTTTCTCGTTGATTACTTACGGTATGCTTGTTGAAACTCTAGGAATTGATTTATTGCCACAGCATTTTCCCGGGTGTCAAATCTCGGTCTATCGATTTCAAATTTGTGTTGTTTCCAAAAAGTGGATCAATGTCAACAGAAATTCATATGTCCATGAAAACTGTTGTGTGCTAAATGCTTCCTTTTCCTCCTGACTAAGCTTAAAAAGTACCTCAGGCAATTGTATGTGACTGCTGTATTAGTGGGAAATGGGATCTTTGTGAGCAAGAACACGAATGGATTGCTAGATTAATGAAAGCCTTGTTCTAGTTTACATGCATACATTCGTAGTTCCAAGAGCAGTATTTAACATTTTCGCATACCAACAAATGTGATCAGTGACATAACTTGAAGTTCATCCAGTTACTGTTTGTTTTTGAACTTCAATGTAAGGTAATTTAAAGCACAATTGCCATGAAGCTTAGGTTAAGAGGAAGGGCGGAGTGGGAAATTGAGCAGGGAGTCTAGGACCAGGGTTCGAACCCTGAAGGTGTAATATGTCTAGTTAAAAAAAAGGTTAAAATCACCGTATGCCATAGAAGTATTGTGTTTCTTCACGAGGATTAGGTAAAAAAAAATCACGCGAATTGCTTTATTCATGTATTTTTTGACAATTGGCTCTTTCCATGTAATTGCAGCTTTGTTTCTTGCACCCTTCAAACTACATATTCGATCATCCAAGGTTCACTTATGAGAGATTAGAATATCTTGGCCAAAAGATCCAGGTAAATTTGAGTTCTCTTGTATTAAAGTGCATTACTTTCTTTGGGAACTTTTGATATAAGCATCAAGCCCTGAAGTGAAATTAAAATGAGAAAGTATTTCTTCCAAAAATTATGCAGGATCTGGTCTACGCTGAGCGGCTACTGATGAAGCAACTCGATGCCCCTGGAAGGTGGCTTCAAGAAAGGCATCGGCGTACTCTTATGAACAAGTTCTGCGGGAGGTACCTGAGAGAGAAGGGCCTCCATCGCCACGTGATCTACTCCGAGCAGGTTCAAGATAAATACGAGCATAACCGAAGGCTAAGAAACCCGGCCACCACTGCAGTTCAACAAGCTATTCACGGGCTCGCATATGCCGTGTATGGAAAGCCTGACGTAAGAAGGCTCATGTTCGAGGTCTTTGATTTCGAACAAACTCAGCCCAAAGCTGTCGAGAATTTGTTGAACCGATGATTGCTTTCGTCTACTTCCCTGAAATGGTGAATGTACGACTTATGTATTCTTCGTTTATAGCTATCCTTCTGTCGTTTCTTTTCTATGGGCGCTAGGGAATGGGGATTGTGGAAATATTCATCATGCTTGAGATTTCGACACCGGAATGTTCTTTTGGGTTAGCGGTCGTTCTGCGTTGTCACAGTACGCTTGTTTCTGCAAGTGGTTGCTCGTAACAAAGGCCGAGGCTAATAGCATGACGAGGCGGGAGGATTTGGTTTAAATCTCAATAATGTATAATAATTATTGATGTAAAATTTACAATAGAGAGGCCAAGAATTTGTTTTTCCATGTTGGATGACCGGTAAATAGAGTTTTACCGTTGCACATCAACATAGCCAAGTTTTCTGGTGTATTAGATGTTCTATGTTTAATGTATGAAGAGCCTCTAGTGAAACTCTACATAGACAAAGGAGGAGGTCTTGGAACCCAATATCCTTCGTGGACTTACTCCACAAAATATATTCGTTGGCGTCTTCCAATTTCAATCTCCCACTCCAGGAGACCCTTTCCTCCTTACGGCGGTCCCCCTCCTCTCTCTTTGTAAAAAAAAAAAAATAATAAAGGGAAAGAGCATCGGTTGGTAGTTACGCGCAAAACCTCTCGGGAGGACCGCTGGTGCCCTCCCCGCCGCCGGTGACCATGGCGGGGCTCGGCGAGGCTTGGTTGTGGACTCTGCTCTCCACCGAGTCTTGGATCTGGGAGGTTTTGAGCTCGCCTTGGGGTTACCCCTCGTCGGTCCTCCCTCCCCTGTGGTGTTGTTGGGGTTTGGCGTCCCTGG